>JAGMWU010000079.1:26331-200000 GCA_018697195.1 Certhia americana | reverse complement strand
CAGCCTGGGGACACCAGCACCTGACAGGAGTGCTGGCCACATCAGCCTCATCAGCATGTTAGAAATCAGGACAAGGAGAAGGGAGAGAAGATGAGCGAGGACATGTCAAGGATTCACTGCTGCTTTAGGTGCTCCTGCATGCAGACTCTTAAGATGACTGTGAGCTGCTCCCACATTTGGGGCCCTATTTTCCAAAGAGCACTTCTGCAGCTCTACAGGGAGCCGAGACCTCCTCCCTGCATGCTGCACAGAGCAGACAAACCCATCCAGGCTTTGCACTATTGGGACGGGCTGTATCTGAGTGCACTGGGCACCAAATGCCAGGCATTTGCAGGATTATCCCTGTCACGCCAGCTGCCAAAGGGAACCAAGTAGGCTTGTCAGGGGAAGGACCAAGTCCTCATACTTGAGCAGTGCAGACGTCAGCTCCAGCTGCTGCCATGCTGCCACTAAGACCTTCCATGCCCTGCAGCAGCTGTAACAACTGTTCAGGACAGAGACCCTGGAGATACAGGGACTTGGAGTCTCTCACAACTCCCCGGCTGCTATCCCATTTCCCAGATTGGTCTGGGCAGTGAGTGGCATCCTAGGTTTGGGAACACCTACCTTGAGCTGCAATGAAGAAGCGAGGACTTCGGTAGGTCTGCAGGGGAGAGATTCAAACAGCTCTGATCACATGAGTTAAATGTTTAACAGGGAATGAAATAAAGATCCATCTCTTAGGCACCAAAGCCCAGAACTCTGAGCACTGTGTGTCCCTGACTAGCACAGACAGTGGGTATCCAGGGGCTGCATCTCAGTTCCTGCCCCCTCATATGTCCCTTTTTGTTAGAGATGAGAACTGCACACCTGGAGTACTCCAGGTGGCTCAGGGAGGAATCAGGGGAAGTGATATCCCCAAACCTGCCAGCTTAAGGGCAAAAAGTGTCAGACCTCAGGGCTCCCCATGTGAGCAGGACTGTCCTCACCCAGCACAGCCAGGCACCTTTCCTACCCTACCCAGGGTAACAATTCCTCACTACCTACATCCACATAGCTCGCATTGATGTAGCCATTCCCAGTGTCAGAGGGCTGCAGCTCCACACGGCAGTGATCATCTGAAAGGGAAGGGAGGTGGACAGATCCTTTAGGGCAGTGACAAAGAGACAGATTAAGGGGGAAGGTGTAATTTATTAAAGTTTGACACTGTCTATGGTCTCCTCAGCAGCACCCCAGGCCTCAGGACATGTTCAGAGTTAAAAACAGCTGATGAGACAAAGAGTGACATGGCACAGCAGGAAGTGCAATGGAGTTTTAGGGAAGATTATGAAATGGCCAAACGTCATGTGGGACCCAGAGGAGCTTTAAAGTTTGAAAGAAATTGGGTCACTCCTTCCACTTTCCCACAAATACCTGCCTCTGGATGGGATATGGCAGTGTTCAGCAATGACTAGCATCAGGAACAGAAATATGACATCTGATTAAGTTTGCAGGAGCATTTGAAGAGCAGAATAAGGATACCCCAAGAGGATATAAAAGAGTAGATAGGGGGGCAGAAATCCCTCTGGGTTTCTGTGGCCATGGATGATGAGAGGAGTAGCTCAGTATTTCTGAAGTGCTGGAGGGACACCTAGACCAGCTCAGCATCCTGTGTTAACCCAGCCAGCTCCAAGAGCCTGAGCCAGCCCCTGGGGAGCTCTGCTTACACGGGATGATGCTCTTGTAGCGGTTCTTGTTTTGATTACATAGCTCCTTCCCAGCATTGCAGGGGTGCAACAAAGTGGAGGACAATTGCTGCAGAGAAAGAAAACAAGCCCACTCAACATTGAGATCTATTCTGGGGCTGGCCAAGGCCAACTGCATCACACACCCAGGGAACAGCTGAGGGGTGGGCAGTGCAGCCAGGTGGGAAAGCAAAGCTAAACCAGACCTGATACTCTCTAAGAAGCCCAGCACCATGCCTGTCAACTGATTCATCATCTGTCTGCTCTGCCTCTATTTCTTCCCTCTTAAACATCTTCAGAGCCTCCAGCAGTTCCTCCACCGGGATCTGTGTGTTTGGCTTGCATGCATCTGCAGAGACCACAAGAAGAGGACTTCAGCATCCAACCGGTGCTAAACCAGCCAGCCCCGGAACTCTGCAGCTGGGACTGAGGTGGCATTGCAGCAGCCAGGACTTCTCCAAACCTTATATTGTCCCTCCCCACACAGGTCCCTTCTCCTGGGGAGGATTCCCTTTCCCTGTGCCAGCCAGCTCTGAGCACCTTGCTCCTGCAAGGAACTTGTGGAACCTGCAATCATCCTGTCTGTGCTTTTAACAGCCTGTCCAGACAAAGCACACAGGGCCCTTGCTCATACTTCACCTTTTTGACATCTTCTCAGGGGTATAGTGCTGTTGTTCTCTGAGGCTTTTGAACTGTTGTGCTTTAGCCTGCAAAACAGCAAGTCAGGTGCACAGACCACCAGAACAGAGACACAGAGGAAAAACTGTTACCCATCTAATCTCCCTGCCTCGTCTCAGGCTTCACTTGGACACTTGCTGCCGCTGCAAGCTGCTGAATGCCTCACAGAGGGCAGGGGAGGTGAGGCACATACTGACCTGAAGACCACAAATAGCAGCAAAATGCTCAGTGCCAGGAACGCAACAGTCAGTGCTACTGCCATAACCATCGGCTTCCTGTCCAGCAGAGACGACTCCTGCTCTGCAAAGCAGCACAGCCCAGGCTCAGTCTCCTGCACAGCCTGAACCAAGCATTGGGACATCCCACAGAGACATGGAGAAAAAAGCAACTTCCTTTGTCTTCCACCCCTTTCCATTAGAGAAAAGTTAAGTTAGGGCAGAAGAAGCAGGTGCTTGCTTGGCGTGATACACTCTTTTGTGCACCCTGTGTCCCTAAAGGCCCCAGGTACTGGCAGAGACCAGTGAGGTATCTGCATTTAGGGGCAGTACATACTCCAGAGGACTGCTGGGACTAGGACTAAACATGTGGTGATGGCAGGGATGATGTGCAATGTCCAGTGGCCACTGGGCCCACACCTACACAAGTGTCCTGAGGATGACCAAAGCCCATCTACCATAAAGAGCTGCAAGATCTAGAGAACTTCTGTGAAGATGAAAGTACCGCTGTACCACTACATCTGCCCTGAGTGAGTGCGTTTCCAGGGAAGATGTCAGCTTGGCAAAAGGGAATCTGCAGGAGAGAGAGGCTTGGGCACCCCAAGCAAGGAGACACTTACCATCAAGAGAGAAGCTGTAGCAGACACAGGTGAACTTCTGCGCCTGTTGGAGGAGACAGGAGGGAGAGCTCAGCCCAGTCCTGCAGCACTACCCTGCCTGGAGGCCAAGGGGCGCAGCCAGTGCCGCCGAGTGAGGCGGCTGCGGCCCAGGGCCCCAGGGCTCCCGTGCTGCCAAGGCAGGGCAGAGCAGCGTGCCCTGAGAGGCGGCCCAGGCGCGGTGAGGGCCCAGCCCCGGCGGCAGCATGCCCAGCGAGCAGGAGCCCCCTCGGTGGGTACCTGCGGCGAGGGCCGGCCGAGGCGCAGCAGGGCCGTGTAGTCGCAGCCCGGGCGCAGGGCAGCGTTGTGCCGGCCCTGCCCGCGGCTGCCGTCGCCCAGCACGAAGTCCGTGGCGGCGGTGAGGTTGAGGACAGCGGCCACGTAGACGCTGGCGTTGTGGAGCAGCGGCTGCCCCGAGCAGATGCTCTCGATCAGCGAGCCGTTGTGCGTCGTGGCCACGATCAGCTGGTGCTCCCTGCGGGGCCGAGAGTCAGGGACACGCGGGGACACGGGGACAGTGCAAGGGAGGCGTGCGCAGGGCAGCGCTGGGCTGGGCAGGGCCGTGCCGGGGCTGCAGAGCTGCGGGGGCTGCGCTCACCCGGCTGCCTCAGAGCGGCGGGCGATGGGGTGCAGGCGAAGCACGGCCGTCCCTTGCGATGGGGCGATGTCGCGGGCGCTGCGGCAGCTGATGGCCTGCGGGCGCGGGCTGTCTGCAGGGGAACAGCCGGGCCATGAGCAGCGCCAGGGCTGTGCCAGGAGCAGGGGCAGCCTCGGGCAAGGCGGGCTGGCGAGCACAGCTCGTCTGTGCCCGGGCTCCTGGCACAGCGACACAGCCAAGCTTACCGGAGCTGCTGCTGCTGCTGCTGTGAAAGTCCCTCAGCAAGGCAGCCCCGGGTCCCGCAGCCGTCAGTGCCTGGATCGTCACGACGTAGCTGCTGCCCGGGCTGTGCTCCGGCAGCCGGTGCTCAGTGACGGAGCCATTGAGCCGCAGCCGCTCGGTCTCCAGCACGCTGCTGTCCACGGCATTCCTGGCTGTGATGTTCAGCTGCGGACAGGAGACACAGCTGGAATGCAGCTTCCCCAGGCCGCCCTTCCCTGAGCCTGGGGCAGGCTCCGGAGAGGAACGGGCAGGAGCCTCAGCTCCTGCGGGGACCTCAAAGCCGAGCAGAGCAGAGGAGGAATTTGGAGCCAGCACTGAGAGTGTGTGAGCAGCAGGCTCTGAGAGCAAAGGGCTGGGCCTCTGAGAAGGGGAGAGAGAGGCTGTTGGTTTGAAAGGCTGTAGGTACATGTACTGAGCCCGAGGAAATACACCGCAGGTGTATTGCAACACCAGAGGCACTGTGGTGACATCCTCTGCCTCTTCGATTCCTCTTAGAGGAATCTGAGCTTCCCTTTTTCTCTTGTGTAAAGTTGGACTCTGAAGGCTTTCTCAAAGCAAAAAAGAGAATGACTACATTTTCCATAAGTAATACAGATGAGGGCTCCCCATTTGCCCATGCATCATCTGAATTTGTCATGAGATCCCTGGCCATTCTCACTTGGTGCCTTTACAGAAATGTGTTCTGGGCTTATGCAAAAGTGACGACAACTGGAAGTGGACAAAAAGAATTCACGAACACTGGTGTCTGTGAGCAGATCACCAGCTGAACAGGCTCACAGTGTTGTCAAGTGCTTGCCTGCTTTCTCCAGGAAAGAGTTTGCAAGGTCCCTGTCACACTATGGAGACATCTTCTCAGAAAGGATCTAGAGCATTCTGAGAACAATGTCACCAGCACACACACCCCCCTCCCACTGCTCGAGAAGCAGGGTTTTGCTGTGGAACATGTCCCCAAATGCAGAGACAGAGGAGATGCTTCTAGCCATGCATTGATGAAAACTCAAGAGAATTGGTGCAGCTCTCTGAAGGAGGGACTTTCAGAAGGGACTTTCAGAGGATTACTCAAATCACAAGTTTTTCTGTGGCAGAAACCAGAAGCAAGTGCACAAGAGGCACAGGAAACCCTGGGATGCCACCCCAGAAGACACGTCAGCATGTGTTGCACATCAACCTCCAAAAGCTTGCCAAACCCAAAGCAGAGCAGGCCCAGGAAGTGAGCCCAGAGGACAGAGCACTCGTACCTCTCTGGGCATGTCCAGAGCATGGGGAATGTTGAGAATGACACAGAAAAGTCTTGTGCTCCTCAAAGCCAGATATTTACTGGCTGGGAACTGTGGCTCATCCCTGCTGTCCCATTCCCACATTTGCCCTGTGTGCCTGCACAGAACTGCAGGCTGAGGGGTGAGGGTCTGCCCTGGTCCCTTGGTACCTGGTATCCGATGATGTCCCCGTTGCAGGAGGGCAGCGAGTTCCAGCGGAGAGAGCCCCTGTCGGGATCCAGCCACAGCTCTCGTGGTTTGTCTGGCACTGGAAGCACAGGCAGTGGGGTGAGACAGAGGGCCATGAGCAGGGGCTGAGGCCAGAGGGGGGTGCAGGCAGCTCCTGGCCATGGGACAGGATGCAAAGGGACTCTCTACAAAGGGTTTGTGCCCTGCACAAGCTGCATGTACTGCAGCAGTGGGAAGCACAACAGGGCGGTGTGGAGTGGGACAAAGAGAGCAGGATGTGCCCTGCTCAGGGCTCTCCCAGCCCCTTCCCCAGAGCTCCACAGGAGCCAAGCAGCTCTGATGCCATGCACATCCCTGCAGGGAGCAAATGATCAGGCTGAGCTGCCAGGTGAGGGGAACACCCCTCCAGCTGTGACACAGCTCTGGACTGTTCCTTGTCTCCCACATTTCTGTGCACATACCTGTTTCCTTTGTTCTGAACAACCACGATAAAAGGGTTGTGTTGGGAGGCAAGCCGATGGTGACACTGTACTCAGTGAAGGGCTGCAGAGGGGAGCAGGTGAATGTTCCCTCCTGGCCATGTAACATCTGCTCTCCATTCACCTCCTCAGCCTCACAGGGAGGGGAGGGAGGCGCTGCCAGCCGGCACACGGCCCTCATGCCCTGGCAGGCATCAGGGAACCTGCAGGTCCAGTTCAGTTTGATGCTGCTGCTGGAAACCTCAAAGGTCCCAGGGTCAACCTGGAGGATTTCTGTGAAGGGAAGATTGCCAGAAGGTCACTTGATTCCCTTCCCACCCCAGCCATGCAAGGATGCTGCAGTCAAACAGCCTTGCTCATCATCCAGCCCAGAGGGAGGGAAGGTGAGACTGAAGCTGGTCACTGCAGCTCTCTCAAAGGGGAGCAGGAGGACTTGGACAGGAATGAATGGGGCAAATGCGTGGACTACTACTGCTCAAGCCATTTTCCCCATTGATTCCAAAATCTGTGAGGTGTCTGCGTGTCCCAGAATCTCTACAGATTCTAAGCTGTGAGAAGAGGGTGCTAAGCCTGCATCCACCATGCCACAGACCCTGGAGGGGCCCAGCCGACATGGAACAAGCTGTGGTACTCACAGCTGCACTGTCTGAGAAGACACAGGCAGCAAAGCCCTCTGCTCCAGGCCTCTGAAGGGAGAGGGAAGGTGACACATCCTTCTGCTGGGATGAAGGGCAAGGCTTGTTGGGAAGGGGCTTTTCTTATACATGGAAATTGTGAAGATCACTCACCCAGGAAGGTGCCCCTATCCACCCACTTCTGTCTGTGGGTACTCCTATCCTCCTCCAAAACCCACAGCAGGGATATCCCCTTCTTATTTCTCCCTGATCATCTCTCCTCAGCACTGCCATGCACTGCCATGCCCCCACTGAACACAGCTCTGTCTCTGCCTGGGACAGTTTTGCATCCCCATGATGGAAAGCACTGTTTCTCACCATGATCCTTCCCATATAGCCTGCTGTCCCTGTGCTAAGGGCTGAGCCTGCTCTGCACCATCAGATGCATCTCCCTTCATTCCCCTCTCCTCCAGCTCCTGCAGGTGCAGGTCCCTTATCCATGGTCCAGCAGGAAAACATGACCTGTGCATTCCAGGGTGTCACCTGGAGGTACAGCAAAGATAATGGAACCTCCATGGGCACCTGGGTGACAGTCCTGGATCCTGCCCCTGGCCTGGACACCCAGCTGGGAGCCCCAGACTTGGCCTGGTCAGGAACCACTGCAGGAGATTTCAGCTTTCCCAGCTGGTTCCACCTGGTCTGTTGTCTCCTGGCTGGGTTGTCTTCTTCAGCAGAGGACAACCTAGCCCCAAAGAGGGTGAAGGCACAGGAGAGCTGCTGCAGCCTCACTTACCCATACACAGCACATCCCTCTCAATGCGCGTCCAGGCACCCTTACTGTTCGTGCCCCACCAGGCATCCACATAGACTGGTTTTCCAGAGCTCACTCTCTGAAATTTCTTTGTACATTTGACCTCGGAGAAGGAGGGTTCAAGACCTTCATGACAGGTCAGTGTCAGTTCTCTGTTCTGTGGGTATTCAGTTTCATCCTCTGAAAACTGAAGTGTTGCATTCCACTGAGGTTTTTGGCATTTTGCTGTCAGGGAGAAAGTGTAAGAGTCCTTGTCAGCAAGGTAATGCTCAGGCAGGAGAGGGACCAAGACTTTTCCGTACTGAACTCTGGTTAATGACAGCGTTCAACACCATGAGGAAAACCAAGGGCCCCCAGGAGCAGAAAAAGAGCATATGCCTGGAAAAGGACACTTGGAGAGAGGTGAACCGAGGGGCAGGATCTGTCCCACTCCAGCTTCCCCGTGACATACAACTCAGAAACAGTTTGAGAAGAGATGCAGGGACAGAGAAAACCTGTCCCACACTGAAGTCTTCTAACCCTCTCCATCCTGGAGACTGCTCCCAACTGGCATCTGACTCTGAGCTGTGCCCAAGGTGTGTCACAGACATGGCAGGATGTCCAGGTCCCCTACACAGTGAGAAGTGCATGTAGCAGGAGAGACTTACTGGTTCCCAACTTACCCGTGGTGCAGATCAGGGTCTGTGCCAACCTACGCCATGTTCTGTCAATTTCCAACACGTCCCAAGCATCCTTCGAGTTTGGAGCATTCCTGTTTGCACATCTGATCGTAGCAAGGGGAGGACCATCATTCATAAAGCAGCTCAGTGTCACCTCTTCACTGACCCAGTAAAAACTCTGATTTGGGCTAAATTGGAGCTGTGAGTCCCACTGGGGCTGCTGGCATCTCTCTGCAGAGAGGAGAGGAGAAAGAGCACATGTAAGCAGGATGGGAAGAGGTCTGCTGGGATATCTCTTGCTCTGATTTTGACAGAGCCTATCTCCTTTGGTTACCACATTCAACTCCTGATCGCTCTCTTGCAGCCTAGAATAGAGTTATTGGTAGCAGAAGACCACTCCATACCTACTACGGTCTTCCAGGCTCCCCAGCTCAGGCTCCATTTGGAAAAGGCTGGGCAGGGACTGAATTCCTTCCCAGTCTTCACACAGAGTTCCATCCCCTCCCACCATCTTGGCCATACACCCAGTCATTGTTTGGAGGCACAGGGCTTACAATAGCCCTCAGTGCAGGGACCTTTGTTCCTGCCTTTGAACCCTTACCAGGAGCACAGACCCCAGCAGGTGCCTACAGCAAGGTGCTGAGACAAAAAGAGCATTGTCACTGCCAGGACATGGGGGAAAGCCAAGGCATCCAGGACTCCCATCCCTGGACTGTCATGTGCATGACCAGGTCATGGAGGGTCTGTCAGCAGCTCAGGACGCTGGGTCAGGGTGGTGCAGGACTGTGCTTACCCTTGCAGGTGGCAGTCTCATTCCACAGCATCTGGGCCCCTCTGGAAATGCACTGGACCTCTGGGATGGATGGCACAAACTCCCCAGCACAGCTGAGCTGCACCACTTCGTTCAAGGCATAGCCATTCTTCTTTGGGTGAAACTGCAGTTTGGGGTGCCAGTTGGAGGGAAGTTTACATTTTCCTGTGTGCAAAGGCCAGGAGACAGAGCCTGAGGGTCCCTGGGCTGCAGCAGCATCCTCAGGGGTGAGGGTGTTGCATCCAGAGGGGTGCCAGTCCCCCTCTCTTCAGAGATGGCAGAGATGGCACCTCCCAGGATGAGCCCTATCCCCCAGATGCCTTAACCCTCCTCACACCCTCAGGGGCAGTGCAGGAGGGTTATCCACAGACCCCCTGCCCACCCGCTGCTGTGGATACCCCCCAGCCAGTGGGATCCAGCAGCCAGTGGAGTGCTGCTCTCTCCCACAAATACAGGGGCTGTGGGAGTGCACCAGACTCTCTGCTGGCACAAATCATTGGCATTCCTGTAATTCTGCTGGACATGATCTGCTCACACCCACACGCACACTTGTTTGCAGCAAAATCCCACTCAAGTTGCCACTTTGCCTTTGATCTGGATGTCACACTTATTGTTTCCTCTTTTCCATCCCTCTCGCAAAATATCTGCTGGCTCCTAGGAGCAGCTACCTCCCGTCCCATACCCCTCCCATCCTCACCCAAGATGGGTGACACCCCCTCATCTGAGCTGGCAGAAGGGGCTTGACAGGGAGCTGCATGTAAGAACCTCACCAGCTGCATATTTGGTTGTGTTTTGCAACATTGGGCAATTGATTGAAGTGAATCTTCATATTCATGTTCATTAAATTCTAGACAGGAGTGCTGCTGGCTGTCTGCATGGCTCTAATTTGGGTCTGTACCCTCTGACCAGATTCCACTTTTAACATAAGATATGTAACTCTCTGTGAGTGTTCTTCCACCATACCATTTAGCTGTAGCTACCCAATCTTTGTCGAAAGTTACCAGGGTGCAGTCAGGCAGGCACAGAGAGTTTGCACTGCTTCCTACAACACCCAAGTGGCATCAGGACTTCCCAGGAAACCAGGAGTGCTCTGCATACCTCATGCAGTAGTGACCAAAACATCTGTACCACCCCAGACAGAATGAAGTCCCTGACAAATAAGTGGGAAAAAATACCTCCAGACTGGCAAACTGAGCAACAAGTATTTCAGGCAGGTGAGACCTGCTCATGAAAACAATTCCCATGTTTTAATTTGCATTTCAGGGCCCTGAATTGTGCCTGTACAAAGAATATTTACTGCTGGGTATTCTCTGATCCTAGAGTCACCAAAGAAATTTGAGAAATAGTTGCTTGAAAGGAGTCATGTGGGGCCTGGCCTGAGGTGGGAAGCAGTTTGAGGGGATGGAAGCCCTCCAGTGGAAGCAGCCTTAGAAGCTGAGGGGGCTGTAAGTGCTCATGAGCATGGCTAGCCTCTCCCACATTGCCCCACTCTTGACTTCAGTGCAAGGGGGCCTCACCATTTTTCCTTTTGTAACTGTTCCACACCTTTTGGTAGCTGAGAGAGCTCCCACAGCACTCAAAACCCACTAGCAGCACCACACATGGCAACCTGCTGGGCAGGTAACCAGGAGGAAAAGAGAAATTCTCCTTTGCAGGCACTGTGCTGACACAGGTGCAAATTTCAAGAGGTATCTGGGACAGCGTCTTTCCACAGACATTGATGCTCTGCTGGCAAGGGTGATTGCAGTTGCACAGCAGAGCTCTGCCTTGCTTCCTGCTTTCCCTGAGTCCTTTCACAGAGCAATGTTGTTAAATGAGAAACAACTGCGAATGGACCTCTCTAGACTTACCAGGCTTCCTTGCAGAGGCCAGAGGTAACGCTGTTTGAAAAAGCCCCGTCTCATGGTTACTGCTTTAGAGCATAAAAGCAGAGTTACTGTAGCAAAAAAATGAAAGCTAGTCTTTGTTTAAAGTTTGTAATTTTTCCTTTTACTAAAAGGTGCTACTTCTGCACAACTGAAATTAGGCATATTTAGCATTATGCTAATTATTGTTTACAGGCACTTAGGACTCATTCAGTCTTTCATAAAAGCATAGAATGGCTTGGGCTGGAAGGTTCCCAAGGAAAATCATTTAGTTCCAGCCCTCCTGTCATGCACAGGGACACCTTCCACTACACCAGGTTTTCCTATGCCATCCACAATCTGGCCTTGAACACTTTCAGGGATGGGGCAACCACAGCTCCTCTAGGTGTTCTGTGCCAGTGGAGATCAAAATACGGACTGCAACATTTTGAGTGTGACCATCCAGCTAACTCCTCCCTCTCTGAGTGGTCCATCCACCAAATCCACACCTTCACAGTTTGGAGAGAAGGGCATCATGCAGGATGGAGTTAAATACCTTGCACAAGTCCAGGTGGATGATGCCAGTCACTCCTCCCTTATCCACAAATGCTGTCACTCCACCATAGAAGGCCAAAAAATTACTCAGATATGATTTGCTCTTTGTGAAGCCATCACAAATCATTTCCACGTGCCTTAGAATAGTTTCCAGCAGGAGCTGCTTTATGATCTTGCCAGGCACCAAAGGGAGACTGATTGGCCTGTAGTTCCCTGGGTCTTCCTCATTTCTCCTTTTTAAAAGGAGGATTGTGCTTCTCCTTTTACAGTAAGTGGGAGCTTTACTGGAAGTTGCCTGCTGCAACTTCTCAGCTATGATGGATAGTGTCTTTGGCTCTTTCTCCACCCTCAGGACCCACATATGCATGTCATCAGGACCCATGGATTAGTGCACCTTCAGGTACCTCAGGTGGTCTCAGACCTGGTCTTTTACTGCAGGAGGTTGGTCTTCACACTGACACTCCCTGCAGCTCAGGTTACTTTTCCTTGGTTGTGGGCACAAGAAAATGGGTGCTGTGTAAGACTCCTGGGCTGGAAGTGGATTTGAAGGGATTGCATGAACTGAGCTGATATAACAGCCACACATATCTGAGTAGGCTGTCCACCTTCACCAGGACTCCAGCAAAAAAAAAAAAAAAAATTCTCTTAGACCCAGGCACTTAATCCTTTGCCAGGAGCATCAGCCTCTCCTCTGTTGTCTTCGTTTCAGGTGAAAAGGCCTCCACAGATGTGCAGGCTTGATCCAGAGTTTCCTCAGTGCTCCTGTCAGCGTCTGCTGAGCTGGAATGGTAGGATGCTGCTGGGATGCAGTGCAGGTTGCAGTGCAGCCTCAGGCAAGGGCAGACACGTGAAGTGTGCTTCTGCAAAGACCACACGTGTGCCAGCAGTGTGTCTGTCAGTGGCCATATCTGCCCTTAGGTCACAAAGATTACACAGGAAAGCAGTCCTGTGGGCAAACTGTCTTGCTCCCTCCTTGCTTCTTCTCTGCCCGCAGGGACCCTTGCAAGTACCAGGGGGATTCCTGTCCTCAACTCATCCTTTCCTTCCCAAGCTCTCTGAGCTGTGTTTGATACCATGTGCTGGCTGAGAGGAGCTAAGAAAAGCAACCAATGTTTCCACAGAGAACACCACTGTTTTTCCAGTTGCACTGGAGAGTTGCAGTCCAAGCCACTGAGAACATAAGCATGGGTCTTACAGCATCTCTCTCTGAGTTTGGGAATGGAGGTGATAATTTAAAACCATGTTCCAAATTCCTCACAGGCTCCTCCTGTTGTGCTCAGGGGCACACAGAGGCTGATACAGAACCCAGATCTAAGCTGGGCATGAGCCATGCTGTGCAGAGTCCAAGGGTGGGAGAGATCAGAAAAGGCAGGCAGAGCCCACAGCTCATTCCAATACTCAAAGAACCCAGTGACTGGAGGGTACCACTACAGGGGAACGCACCAGCATCAGAAATTATCTTGGGAGTTAACAGTGTCTGATAGAGTGATGGGTATGGCGAAAAGAGCTTGCTTGCCTTGCACAGGGGCAGTGTACACCAGCAGGGCAGCTGGAGGGACTGTCAGAGCTTATATTTACCTCCTGCACACAGAGCACCCTGCCAGCAGTGCCCAAACATCACAGCCCCTCCTGGGCTTGCCTTCTGCCCACATTTATGCAGCTGCACTGTCACAGCATTGACACCATCTGCATCCAGGCATCTACAGCTGCCCAGAGTCCCTCCTGGTGGCATTTCTGATGTTTGTTTGAGGGTAAAGCCTAGAAAGCTCCGCTTCTCTGCAGAATGGGGAAGAGAAGACACTTTCAGTCCATGCCTGTTTCTGTTTCAAGAGCATTGCTGGTTACAATCCAACTCAGCCTCACATCTCCAGTAAGTCCAAGCCCGTCAGGCATGTGATTAGCACTTGAGGCTCATTGGGAAAAACTAATCCATGGCTGCTAGGTGCAGTCAAGAACCACAGGCTGGGAGGAACTCCTCTGTCCTCACCCTCCTTACACTACTTTCCAAATCATTCCATAAAAACTGCCAGAGGAAAAGGGCACCTTGGAGCAAAGGAGCCTGTGCTCTAACCCAAGGTGGATTTTTGTGTGCTTTGGTGGTATCCATGGGAAGCTGTCAAGGGACCTCCAGTGGAGAGATAGAACTGCCCACTTGTGCAAAGCAGTTGGATGTACTTGTGGGGCTGGTACACTGATGGAGAAAGGAGAGTGCTCAGACAGAAAGGGGGAAGAAACACTCAGCTTCCAACCTTGTAGGGATTAGCAGCAACTGGAGAGCAATGGAACAGTTCTCAGACACTGTTTCTTACCCTGCACAGTGGTATGCAGAGAGCCGCCCACAGGCTCTCCGCCCCAGCAAGAGGAAGGAGGCTGAGTCAAGTGAAATTTCAGCAAGTAAAATATGGTGTAGATGTGACCAAATAGGCACCTATTATAACATGCAATATGTGCCCACTGTGAAATGGGAAATACTGAATGCCTAAGGCAGGAGTGGTAACAAAAGGTTGGTCTATTTGCCTCCTAAAGGCAGATATTTACTGTTTTGGTTTTTCTCCTAGTTGATGTTATTAAATGAATAGCCTTCTGAGTGATATTATTTATTACCCATGAATATAGAAGGCCTTTTTCAGAAATATCTGCACTGCCTGTCCCTGCTGCAAGGAGTTAAGAACCTGGCAGGCTAAACAAAGCCACAGCATGGGCCAGAAGGGAAAGGTCAGGAGAAAGGAGAAACAGCTATGCTGATAATTCAGGTCAGGCTCCTGGGTTCAGCCCTTTGCTTCACAGCAAAAGGTGTCCTTTCTTTCACTGTATTATCTCACACACAAAGAATAAAGGATAAGGTGAAATCTAAGAAGCAGGAGGCGAAGTTCAACCATTTTGGCAGGGCAGCTCAGCAGCTGAGAGAGGTGACAGCAAAGTGCTCTGCAGTCTTGCTGTGTTTGATGCCATGTGCTTGCTGAGAGCAGCTAAGAAAAGCAACCACTCTTTCCACCAGTGATTGCTGAGAGTTGTATTGCAAGGCACTGAGAACACAAACATGGGTCTTAGAGCATCTCTGTTGTCCTCACTAGTAACCAGAGCTGCTGAGTGAGTCTTTAGGAGTTACAGAGCAGAGAGACCTTGGGGATGCTCTGCTTGGGAGTCATGGCAGGGAAAGGTGGCGGCAAAACAAGTCACTGAACAAGGCATTGTGAGAAGAACTGGGAAATGGCACTTTAATGTGTACTGGTCCACCAGATGCTAAAAGACATCTGACACGTGTCTAAGAACAGGAGGCAAAATTCATGTTTCCTGAATCTGTGCTGTGGTGATGGGAAGTGGAAGCATGGTGGAGCACACAGTTCACCACCCCTAGGGTGTCAAGCCCCAGGCACTCCTCTGCAGGACCTCTTAGCGCTTATGTTCCCCGCAAGATCTACTCTAGGCACTGCTGGGAATTCAGCTGACACAAAACCTTTCAGACTGGCTAAGGCTTAGTTTTGGCTACGACCCCCTGGTCATTGCAGTTGTGCTTCTTATTAGAACCTCCTGTCAGCTGCCACTAGATCACTACTCAGTGTCAAGAAAGGCTGTTGAAAAAGGGGTCAGGGCTAGCTTGGATCCCAGATCCATCCTTTGCACAGAAAATGTGCTCTAGAAGCTTCTCCACCTGCCCTCCAGGTGCACTGGGACTGTAAGGGGAGGAGAGTTTTGTACAAGTATGGCATTTCAGGTAGGAAAAATGCCCTGTGAGAGCAGCACAGCAAGACAATAAGGTAACAATAAGACAAAGACACAACGTGCCCTGCTCAGTGCATGGTGTCTTTGTGATGGGGTGAGCTGAGCAACGGGGCCAACCACACCTGTAAACCACATCCTGTGCCTGTGGCTGTTCCCTGCACTGTTCTCTGTGACACTGGGCACAACTGGTTGCACCCTTTATCTGCCAGGGGTGTGCGGTATTCTCAGGGATTCCACCCTATTGTTCCATCTCTCTGTCCAACAGCTTTATCTTGCCCCACTGCCACTGTCAACCCATCCCACCCTTGCAGGGATTCCTCACTCAGGCCATCTTCCTTAGCCTGTCCCTCTGCAAGAGAAGGAGCCTGATCCATCAGGTTCAGAGGTGCCAGGATGAGATGAACCCACATGCTTTGGATGCAGGCAGGGCTGCTCACACTGCTGGGTGTGGCCACCACATGTTTTGTCTTGGTTCCTCTTTTCACAAGCACGAAAGGTGCAAACTCAGCAGTATCATCTCTGTCACAGGCAGCCCCAGACTCCTCTGGGGATGGCTGGGTGACTGAGATCTGCAGAGTGTGACAAGATTGTGCAGGCCTACAGGTCCCTGCTGCATCCTGCTATACTCAGCATAGCTCCTGGTCTTAGTGTGCACCTTGAAAACAAACAGGAAAGCCACACAGTTCTTGGACATCGTTGCACATGCTGGCCTGAGAGAGCATCTTCAGCAGGGATCTGGGCAATGGGAAGGCACTCTGGGCAGGAGAATATCCTCTATTGCAGTTTTGAACCTTGTCTTTTGCGTGACAACATGCCATGCTTACACTCTGCAACCACACGGACACATTTTCCCTGGAAACAGGCTCCTGTGACACCTCTCATATAGTACAGACCCTGATGTCACCTCACATCAGCAATTAAAGTTTCTGATCCCATTCCCTGTGCTCTGTCACAGCCACTAGATCATCTATTTTCTCTAGCCTATGTCCACACAGATACAGCACCATTGTGGACCAGGATGATGATTAGATGCTAGTGTGATGATTTTTATCACCTAGCTTCAAGTTCAATGATTTGTATCACCCAGCTCCAAGAAAATCAGTTTAGAGAAATATTCCAATTTAGATGGATACAGAACAATGCAAGGTCACAGTTCCTGGACCCACAGCTCAATTGCCAGACAGTGCAGCCTCCTGGGAGGACAAACAACATGAGTCTGTAAATTCTCACTGACTCTGCTGGCATCAAGGTGTGCAGCCAGTGTAGGAAGAACCCAGCAGAACCCCGGGGATGTCCTGATCCTTCCAGCAGTAAGGAAGTCCGTTAAAGAGCAATCCCACAATGTTATAACTCCTGTCCCAAGGCTCTCCTGGACACCCAGGGCCTCAGCTCCGACTCCCCAGGTTGGCACCCACACCTGTCTACTCTGTGGTGAGGACACGACACCCTGACATTGTGCAAGGACAGATGGACACCTTGTACTTCAGCTCTATGGAGGAACACTACAGACTCCGCAGAGGCTCTCCCAGCACCCCAAGCTTTGCTGTGCTCCATCCCCACACAGAACTCTGCCTAACCACAACCCAACTGGTGGTCTTGGGCCCCGGTGCAGATGTAAGACCTCTCTGATACAGCTGCCATATCCTGCATGCCATAAAGTTGCACAGCAGCTCTGCAAAAGGAGCACAGAAAAACCTTCTCTTGGGGGAAGAGGAGGGAGCACTGCTTACCTTTTCTCTGGGGTTTTCCATCATTCTTGGGATTACGATAATTTTGTGCTGCCAGCAGAGGTGTGAGGAGCAGGAGAAACATCCATTGCAGGGCCATGTTTTCCTATGCTCCCAGGGCAGGATTGAGGTCTCAGCTTATGCTGGCTGCCTCACTGCATATCCGTCTGATTGTGAGTGGTGCAAGCACAGAAAGGAAACAGGCACGAAAAGAAGTCACATATGGTGCAACAGGCTTCCTCATTGGAGAGGGAAATTCTGTCAGTGTCAGAGCTGCCTTCTTTCTCTTTCAGCTCCATGACCCTTTTGCAATCTTGCTGTCTATAATTTCTTATCTAAAATCACAGATTTTATGTCTTCTACCAGGACCAGCTATTGACCACAGCTGGATTACCTTGTCTCCCAGCAGAGATCTCAGAACGACTTGTGAAGTGTTCTGGTTCGTGGCTGGGCTTTAGCAGGAATATGAGGCTTCCATACTCACACAGAAAGTCAAGCCGTGGCTGCATCTGGACAATCCTCACTTTGTTACTTGATAAGGGTTGTGATAAAATGGACTTCTGAAGGGCATAGGTGATCTTAATTACCAGGCAGCATGTACCGTGGACAGGAAAGCCAAGGTTTTGGCAGGAGCAGTTGGGTCTCAGCTCTCTCCCAGCTCAGGACTGGGAGCAGATGCTTGGGCAGAAGGGGACAAGGGCCCTGGAGGCCTCAAGCTCAACTGCTGTGGCACATCGTGTTGTCAAAACTCGGTCACTCGGGAGCAGGAGTGACCGTGAAGGGGTGGGAGCCAGGACTGTCAGTGGGGTAGGAAAGGGACTCCTAGTGAGGCTGTCTGTGCAGCTGGAGGCTGATGGCACTGGCCACAGCAGCAGACCCAACCATCAGAGAGCAGGAGCTGATGAATTTGTGTTTCCCTAGCCACCTTGCTGGGTGTGCCTGGCCTGCATCCCAACCGAAACACACAACTAGGACAAAAACAAGCCCTCAAGTCTTCTCTGAGGCTTCACAGCCGGGCTGCAGTCCCCTGTGTGGCTTTCCTCTGTTGTGCCCCTCAGCAAGGACTGGTGCTTGCATACCTGGGGTCAGGCTCTGCTTTCTGCTGTTTGCACACCCTGCAACACCTTTATTCAGCAGCATTGAGCAGGCCAGTGTAGGCTGGCACTTTCCAAATATATTCCCCCCACCCACCTCCAAAAACTAACCCTGAGCAAATCATAGTAGACTTCTTGTTTTCTTCTTTTTCTGCCAATATAGGAGCTACCGGGGGCAGACACTCCTGCAGTCTTTTACCTCTCAGGGACAGCGCAGGAGACTGCTCAGCCACATTTCCTCCTAAGCTCAGAAAATCAGTCTCCCTTGTCTCTGTATCATCTCTTCCTGCAACAGAGCTGGCAAGGCCAGGAGTCCCCATGAACCTGCCTTTTTGTTTCCTTTGCTCAAATATGAAGCTCACCCATAGAGACTTCACTGTACTCAAACATATTTGCCCTGGAAAAGACATCCTGGGGCTGCAAGTGCACAGACAGAACCCTGGCATGGCAGCAGGACACAGCCTGGGAGGTACTTGGGAGGTAGATGTGCTCTGTTTCAGGTATCTGGTAGGTTTGGGGAGTGAGGGAAGCATCTGCTGCTCTGCCTCCAGCAACAGCAGCAACTCAGAGGTCACCTCTCTCTGCCCCTTCGTGCATCTAGGCATTTCAAGATAAAAGTTAATAAGCTGCAAAAGCCAACAGTGTCAGTAGGAATAGGTTCTTCAGTTTGAAAAATCTTTCCAAAAGGAGAATTCCATAAATTAAAAAATGTGTAAGAAAATCATATCCCTGGTCCCACTCTGCAACATTCCCTGCAGAACAATGGCTCTCAGCTCCTATGTTACCATTATCTGGCATCTCTGAAAATCCTTCATGGCCTCACATGAAACCTCAAAAGCCATGGACGAAGTATGGCCCAAGCAGCTGTCAAGAAACTCTCTAATTCTTTACACTTCCCCTTGCTCCACATCACAAAAACTTGGCCTTGTGTGTAACCCGGGCTCTGGCAGGGAGGATGGGGGGGTGCAGTTCTGCTTTCTCCAGAGGGTCCAACTTCTTCTGGTCATGCCAGGCAAACCAAAAGCCACACAGACAGCTGCACCCAGCAGGTCTGGCTCAGCTAGAAGGATGGGAAGGCTGGATCTCAGCAGTTGTAGGCAAGGAGCTGCGTCCTGCTGCAATGGCAGGGTCGAGGCACGCTGCCAGGAGTGCGTCCTGTTTCACCACAAACCTTGCAGAGCTCTGGCACTGGAACCACGATTTGCAGCAATCGTGTCACCCTGGGGACATCACTCTGCTGCGAGGACATGCTCTCCTGTCGACCCTACAGGCGTTGTGGCAGATCTGGGGTTCTTGAAGTGTTTGCGAAAAGGGCTGCTGGCTGCTTCTACAGATTGTTCTTGGCTCACTTTTTTGTTTGCCTTATCAAGAACTTACGTCGTATCTGTCTGATACTATTTTTGCCCTCTAGACATGACTTCTGTTTGAAGAAGCCGCTCTGTTTTGAATAACCTCTGTCCCTGGTAGTTATTTCTGCTGCTTTGTCTCTACCTTTTGATACCAGGAGCTCTGAAGGGCTGCCTTAAATCTTTGCAGGGGACACTGTGACCGTGCTGCTTTATCTGTTTCCTCATTTTCACATATTTCCCCTTTTTGATGCTGATTAAGATATCCCTGGACTTTTCAGTCTTTGGTAATTACACAATGTCATGGAAACAAAGCATGTTGTGGCTGTTACCAGCAGGCAGCCCTTTCCTGGGAACGTGCTTGGCACATATTTCCTGCACAGAGCTCGGTTCCCCATCTTCCTCCCAGTCTTGTGGTGCATGTGGAATGCCACACACTGACACCTTCTGCGTACCAGTCATAGGAGTGCTTGAAGACCAACAGCAGTAGCTCTATTAGTAGCACCTGCCCCTTTTTTTTCATTTGGGGTTTGTGTTTCCCAAAGGTGCAAAGGGGTCTGCATCCCTTCTCTGAAGCAGGGGCCCCATCACTGGAGCCATGCCTTGGAAAATCACAGAATCACAGAATGAGCTGGGTTGGAAAGGACCCACATGGATTATTGAGTCCAAACTTTTGCGATGCACAGGACTTCCCCAAGAGTCACACCATATGGCTGAGAGCAGTGTCCAGACTTCTTGAGCTCTGTCAGGCTGGTGCTGTGTCCACTTCTCTGGGGATCCTGTTCCAGTGCCCAGCCTCCTCTGGGGAAGAACCTTTTCCTAATATTCTATGTTCCTAAAATCCTAAACCTCCCCTGACACAATTTCAGGCCATCCCTTCAGGTCTGTCACTGGTCACTACAGAGAAAAAACAGTCTGAAAGGTCTTCTGCCTGCTCTTCCCTGCAAGCCAGTGCTTGCACCTGCATGTGCTCCTCCCCTGCATGACACTCTCCAGGAGTGGCAACTGGCTTGCCAGCCCTCCCCTGACATGGAAAATGTGCAGCTGCTGGTGCCAGACTGGCCCTTGCCCCACGAGTGTCCCAGCCAGGGGCAAAGGGACCTGTGCCATGAAAGCTGTTCATGGGCAATGCTGCCACTGAAGTTCACTCAGAGGAGGTTGTGGGTTTCAGTGTACAGCTGGAGGCACTGAGGAGAGAGAGGGAGTCAGCAAAGGGCCCAGGGGAGGAAGTCAGTAAGGCAGGAGCCAATTTCAGTGATTAGCCCCAGGATGGTGCCGCAAGAGCAGCATTGTCCTTCCTCCAGCTGGAGGGGAACCAGGCTGTGCCCCAGTGTCAGCCCAGCATCAGCACTCCTGACCTGCTGCCACAAGTAGGGTCTCACTGGCCTGGGAAGTGGCTCCTGTGACTCCAGGCTGGGACAGAGGCAGTGCAGGGAGCTGGCCCGTCCCCAGGCTAGGTTGCAGCCGAGCTGGCCCAAAAGCTGGATGTACACCTGTTTTGAGCTCACACATGTCTTTTAGAGGTTATTATGAGCTTGTAATTAGTTATATGACCCCAAACTAGCAGCCACAAATATGCCAGAGTCATCTGCATGCCCACCCGCAGCCTGGCAGCCCATCGTGGCACAGCTGCTGAATGGGATTGTGGATTGGGATTTCAAATGTTGAAGGATGGGGCCAGACTGGATGGGCCTTTGAGCAGCTTGGTCTGGTGAGCGGCATCCTTGCCCACAGTAGGGGGGGTGGTGGAACTAGATGATCTTTTATGTGTCTTCCAACCCAAACCATTCTTTGATTCTATGAATTTTGTGTGTGTTGCTGCCTGCTGCACACTTACAGTCTAAGCATGGGATCTGGCTGCCAGGAGGGGCATAGGAAGGAAAGGCATTCCCTTCTCTCTTCCAGTATGTATCAGGCCTTTCCATTGGACACATGCATTCCAGAGTTCCTTCCGCACTGACACTCAGCGTCCATGGTCAGCGCCTCTGTCCTGATGACCTGGGCAGAAAAGGTTCAAGGGGACTTGCCAGGACCCCCTAGCAGTTGGCACCAGCAGGTGTCCCCCCGCTCAGCTGGCAAATGTCCCTCAGATTGTCATATACATCTGGATTCCCATTGCATCCTAAATCTGCCCCAGCCCTGCTGCCACCCCATGACTTTACTCCTGCCAGCATAATCATGTGGGTCACTCCCCTCAGCTTCTGTACCATGCAGAGCAGATTCCTCTACCATGAAACTGGGCTTCTCTTTGATTCCCACATGATGAATCTCTGCTCTCAGGGTTCACCCACAGAGCCCAGCATTCTTTGCTTTGAGATCTGAAAGGAAGCCAGGAGCAACTTTGGTGAGTAGCATCTCAGAGATACCTGCAAGGAGCAGCAGAGGACACTGCTGCTGCTCAGGTGTCATGAGACAGGGAGGACTGAATGCATCTTGGTGCTGGTCCAGAGCTGCCCCTGGCCTGGCTGGGCCCAGACCAGCAGTGTCCCCAGAGAGCAGGAGCCCCCACCATGAGTATCCATGGACAACCAGTGTCTCTTTTTCCTGCTTAGCATGACTCGACAGAGCTCATAGGCCCATGTCCCCATCAGGATCATACAGCTGACCTTCCAGGACTAGGCCACCTGCAGGTCCACCCGGTGACAGCTCCAGTACTGTCCCAATGTCCCATACACATTGCTGTGTGCTTCCAGCCTTGCAGGATTCATGGGCTTTGTGCCCCCTGGCCAGTTCCTTGTTGGCACATCTGATAGCCACCACCCTGGATCTGCTTGACTTTAGCCAGATGACCCCAAAGAAGACCTCAGAAGCTGCCAAGTTCCATAGCAGCAATCCAAAATCCAGACTCTGACACCTTAAGCACCCATCTGTGCCTCCCCTGCATCCAAGGCTACCCCAGCAGCAAGCACCCAGGGAGATGCGCAGTGTCAGTGCCCAGCAGGCAGCTGGAAATCCCCTTTCCTGCCCCAGGGCTGACTCAGCACCCTGAGGGGGCTGTTTGCCAGCACATAGTCCCCCCTTCCTCATTTGGCCCAGCCAGTGCATGCAGGGAGAGCAGCCTGGCTCCATGGAACTTGTAAACAGCACTGACCATTGCCCCCTCTGAGAGCATCGTCAAAGCAGCTCATGTACAGGCCCCGGCTACTCTGTGCTGCTCCCAGCCAGAACAGGGGTTTATGCTGCTTCAGTTGTGGACTTTTTTTTTTTTGATGGACTGCTTGTGTGCAGATCATTTGTCCACATGGATGCAACAAACTCCAGAGCGTTGTTCTTGCAGGCAAGGTTGGAATCACAAGCAGAGTTCTTCCCTTCTCCTTTTGAGCTGCTGAAAGAAGAGGCAGCTCTTGGGTTTCATAATGGACTTGGAGGGCCAATGTTTGTTTTTGTGTCTAAGTTTAGAACCCTTGGAGTCCTCGAGTGACCCACAGCCACTGAAACTCATGGCCAGGTTGTCCCAGGCTATGGGTCCCAGCCCACAACCCCACTTTCACCTTCACCTTCCCGTGACCCAGGAGAAGCAGGTTCCAGGCTGACATGGTGTGATCTGTCTGAAACCTGCTTGGGCCCTGGCAAGCAATGCACAAAGAACCCCAAACAGCGCTGCCTCTCCCAGACATACCACCACATGTAGTTCCCACTCCTCAGGCCTGAACTGACAGGTCTGACTGTTGGGGACAACCTGTGGTCCTGAAGGTCTGGAGTATGCTGTGGTGAATGCAGGAGGAAGCCTGCAGTGCAGTGTCCCAGTGCAGGTAACCCACAGACCCTTCACAGGGAGGCGCTGAAATGATAAGTCTGGGTAGAGGGAGCTCAATCAGCACCTTTTTTATTAATATGCATCATAAATAAAGAAATAAATAAAGGCGAGACACCTCATTCTAACAGGGAAATACAAATTAAATATGGTGCAACATCCGCTAAGCGATGTACAAGCAGGAGGTAACCTAGCAAGACCAGAGCCCCTTGCCATGGTGAAGCCAGCCCAGGCACGATGCTGTGAACAGCGTCAAGCTGGCCATGGCACCAAATACTGGCATGGCCTTTCATTAACACTGTTCCCCACCTGACAGGCAGGTGAAGATCCCCACTACAGCAGGCGGCATGAACATGGCAAGGAAGGGGTTGACTGGCATTGCCTCTACCAAGGACCCCAGGACCTCCAGTATCCCCTTGTGTTTGTGCACAACACTTATCCCCCCCACCCCACAGCACTGCTCAGCAAGACCAGAAACCCTGTGCCAAAGGGAGCACCACCCCTCCCTCCCCAGGCTCCCCAGCTCCCTCTAGGAGCACCCCCAATCTACTTGTTGGGAGCACTGCCCCCAAATCCCTAGCCCAGTCAGGGACCCTGCCCTCATTCCCTCCCCTCCAGTGCCCCTCCAATGAGCATTCCAGAGCTCCCCAGGCACTGGTTCCCTGCTCAGTGTGGAGGGCACAGGGCCTCCCCCCAAATCACCCATCTCTGCATGGAGTGGCACTACCCATCCTGGACCTAATACTGAACTACCCCGTGCCTTCCTCACAACCCAACACATCCTTTTACTCCACACTCACACACATACCCCGTCCCCCTCCCCTGGCTGTGGCCACGCACAGCCCCAGCCCTGCAGTGTAGCACTGCCAGGCCACTTGTCCCGGTACAACCCACCAGGAACCACTACAGCACACTAGGACAGGGATGCTCCAGTGTGGGGGAGCCCACCTTGCAGTGCCCCAATAAACACAACCCACCAGCCCAGCCTCGAAGGGCCCCTGACAATGCAGGGTGCTTCCACCCCTGCGGCTGAGGATGCTGGGGATGCTGGAGGCTGCAGACTGCACTGCCCACTCCCAGGGAGGGGACGGCCAGCATCCTGCACCCTCCAGAATCCAACAGCTGGGCAGCAGGGTAGTGCTGCCCTGGCAGGGACTGCTTGGGTTCCTGTAATGTACAAGTCCATGGCCTGTGGGTGCTGGAGGCAATGTGGGGCGGAGAGGGGGGGTCAGGCGGTCCCTGGTGTGGCTGCATGCATGGCGATGCCTGGCAATACGAGGTGCAGCTCGCAGAAGACCCCAGGGGGCTAAATTGGCCTTTGGCAGCTGCACAAGGAGGAGCAAGAAGGAACCACCTAAGGTTACTGTATTCTGTAATGGCAGGAAAGGTAAGAAACTAGCAAGAAGCTGTGTTTGTTCCTCTGACAGGTTAGGCTACCCCAGAGGAGCCTCAGCAGCCCAGGGAACTGTGCTTGGCCTCCTAAACGTGTCAATAGTCCTCGTCCTCGGGGTGGGTGACGTACATGATGGGCACCAGTCCCTTCTCGGAGCCAAGGCTGCACTGCAGCCAGTCACCGTCCACCTTGGAGATGACCTGCAGAATATCCCCTTTGTTGAAGCTCAGCTGTCCTGCCTCAGTGGCAATGTGATGGCAAAGAGCTTTCACCTCACTGCAGGCAGAAGGAAAGTAGGGTTAGCACACCTCAGGATACTCACCCCACCCAGGGACCTCCACAGGCCCATAGGAGAGAGGAACATGCCCCTGCTTCCCTCCCCAGCCAGGCTCCCAGCTGGCCCCCCGAGCTCCCCATCACCTGCAGATTGCAGAGTTGTGGTGGATGGATGCACAAGCTGCATCACTGTGCCAAACCTTTCTCTGGTCCACGACTATAAAGGGGGCCAGGCAAACTGCAACGGGTAGAGCCATGCCACCCTCAACCTATCATATTCCAGCACCTGCAGGATTGTCCACTTGGTGTCACTCACCAGGTAGGGTGAGGAGACATCCCCTGGGCTGGTCGTGCCACAGCAGGCGCCTCAGGTGGGTCTGGATGGGGAGAGTCTGGCTCCGGAGCTGCTTCACGCCACATGCTAGCCCCAACTGTCTGGACCACCAGCTGGAACACGGACTTGTCCAAGCTCAGCCAGCCGGAGGGCAACCTGGAAGGAGGAGACAGAAGCAGTGGCAGGAAAGTGTACCCAGAGAAACAGAGCAGCTGCTCTCATGGCAAGGCCATGCCTTAAAGTTTTGGCTTCATGCACAAAGTGCCCCAGGTCTCCAGGAGGGGAGGGCTGAGATGTAACACCACAACCTAGACTGGGAAGGACATTTCCAGTGGTCACTTTCAGGAGCAGTAATGCTGTATAGAGGGAGAGGCAGTGCAGAGAGGTCTCAGCTACTGGCACAACTTCATGCCTCCCCCTCACCTTTTTTAAGCAACAGGAAAGGTTTCATGTTCTTGTCTCAACATGTGGTTTTGGGAGGGATGAGGTGATGATGGGGCCACGTAGCAGGGTTTAGATGCCAAGGCAATGATAGAGCTCAGGCAGAAGAGGAAAGCCTATGAGATGGACAGAGCAAGGGTATGGGAGGAATTAAGGCAGGCAGGCAAGACTGGGCAGGGTTACAGACCCCTGATGTACCACCATGGTGTAGCCCAGCGGTCAGTTCTTGGCCTGACTTCCACCTGTACTGCCATACTCCAGGTCACCCAGTCCTTCTCAGCCCCTAACCACCCCTACCCTTACCTGTTTGGTTGCCTGGGCTCTTTCTGTACCTTCCTGGACCCAAACAAGTGTCCCCACTTGATGGTTTGGCTGCCCTCTGATGAACTGGTGCTGCTGTCCTCTTGGGGGGCTGCTGCTGCTGCTGCTCCCACTCTTTGCTGAGCCTCCTTCTCCTTGCTGCGCTTCAGCTCTGTAAGCACAGAGTCTGGGGGGCTGCCCATCCAGAAGGGCCAGCTCCGTTCCTTCACCTCTTCACTGACCACTACCTGCTGGGGCTTTCCCAAGGACTCTTCCACAGCTTCAGGACTTGGCTTGCTGGCTGCCTTGGGCCTCTCCTCCAAGGTGCCCTCAGCAATGGGACAAGCCTCTGCACCCTCCACCACCCCTTCTCGGGGAGGTGGTGCCTTGTGGGTCTCCACTGATCGGGGTGCAGGATTCAAAGCCGCCTTCTTCTTCTCAGAGCGGATGAACTTTGAGCCTTCGGCTGAGCTCTCAATGTAAATCTGAGAGGTCTGCATCAGCTGGTACCACCAGCCTGCCTGCTTGTCCTTCTTCCCCTCCCATGTGCTCTCTTGCATCTTGCTCTGCTCTTCCTCCCTGTCACCTTCACCGCAGGAGGCCCCCACTCCCTTGACCCTCTTCTCACTCACAGCTTGCTGTGGGCTGTGCCCTGGTGAGATGTCACCATCTCTGGCACCTCCTTGGCATGTCTCAGGGGCAGTGCTGCAGCCATCGGGATCCTCACTGCTGCCCCGGGTCCGCATCAGCTGCAGGGTGGAGTGCACAGAAAGCAGCAGGTCCTGCTTCACACGCAGCAGCTCCTTTTGCTGCTGCTGCTCTTTGCCCATCTGCATCAGGTGGTGCTCGAAGAGAAGGTCTAGGTTGAAGGGCAGCAGGGAGAGAGGCTGGAGCAGGAGCAGGAGCTCCTCAAAAAGAGGCTGGCACACACTGTGAGACAGGCACAAGAAGCCCACTGGCTGGTAGTGTGCCAGGATGATGTCTGTAGGAAAACAGACATTAATTAGAGGAGACACTCTTCCCGCCATTGCCAAGCTACCGTGAACCTGCTGAAGCTATGAGGAAAGAAGATGGACACCAGTTTTTGGTGACAGTGTGACGCTCAGGCCTGGGTCAGGGAGCACCAAATGCCCTGAGACCTCTCAGCAAACTGGCCCAGACAGCGCTTTCCAGTTGCACCTGCAGCCAGGACTTGCCTGGCAGACTATCAACCCAGATGACATCTGCCACCAAATGCCATGGAAGTAAAGAGAATAAATGGGAATAAAGAGCACCAAAGGGTTGGCACATGTAAAAATCCTATTCTACAACTTCTGGATATGAGCAAGGAGATGCAGATATGGCCAGTACCAGTCCCCTTCACACCGGTGTGTCAGGGACAGCTGAATAGTCTTTCCTTTCAGGGACCTCTCAGGGCTGAACTGTGGGTCTTAGCAGAGAACCAGTTAGGATTTCTATCTGTAGCACTAAGTGTTCACTTGATTTGACTGTATCTGCACTACTTTGTTCTGGTTTTTTGTCAGGTTTCACTACCAGGGAGAGAGCTGAGAATGGGGTTTGTGGCCCAAGGCAAGCAAAATAAAAAATCCACAGCACAGACAGGATTGGCACCTTACTTGCAACCCCTACACTTAGCTCTCAGCACTCAGCCCCAGCTTTTGCTCACACTTCCAGTTCTTAAAGATGACTTAAAATAGGTGGTTGTCTTCTGCTTCAGAAAGTCAGGATAAGCATATACTCTTGTTCTATTGTATTCTACTGTATTCTATTGTATTCCATTCCATTCCATTCCATTCCATTCCATTCCATTCCATTCCATTCCATTCCATTCCATTCCATTCCATTCCATTCCATTCCATTCTGCTATAAAACAGATACATCCAGTAAAATCTGCTTTTTGTACATTGTAAGATTTTCCTTTCCATTTCTTCCTATTTTCCATGCCTGAAAAGTCTCAGGTAAACGTGCTCATCTCCAGGCATACAAAACTTTTGGGCACTGGGCAGGGAACACAGAAATTTGGGAAGGCTTGTATCTGATTTCCTGCAGATAGACTGAGGGATCTGCGCTGACAGCCTTGGGTACTAGCTGCAGGTGGGAAGGAAAATGGAAGGCCAGGTTCAGGTGGAAGGAGCTGCATGGTGCTTGGACTTCCACCTGGGATTTCCCTGCTACACTAAGACTGTGTATAGCTTAGTTCTTCACCTCAGGGCAGAGAAGAGCAGCCCAAGCTGAGAGAGCAACAAGAGAAATGTGTTTTCCATGCTCTGTTTGTGTGCAGAGTTTGCCTCCCACTGCAGCCCACAGCCTTCAGGCTCTTACCTTCATGGTTGTAAAGGTGGTTGAACCAGAACTCCAAGGACCGGATACTGCAGGAATGGAAAATTAGCAGGGTAAAAAAAAAAACAGTGAAAACCTCTTTCATCCTCACTGTTCTGCCACAAAAAGCATGACTAGCATATGGCTAGCACAAAGCATGAGCTTGTGTCCTGATCACAGACACCCATCCTGTCGTTGAACATCTTTACATGTGCAACTGTAATCCTGAACAACCCTGTTCGCAGAAGGATTCTTCACTATTCTTTCTATGTCCTTGATGGAGCTTTGTTTTGATGAGAAGAGGCTTCTGTGGAATAGGCAAATGATCTACAAAACTAAGTGGTAGCTATTTGGTGGCTCAGCCCCAAACATGCCAGTATCCTGTGCCAGTGGTGGAGAGCTGGGTCACCCTGTGTGGGGAGAGCAAGGCACAGTTTTTTCCAGCTTGGAAGAATTCTACAAGGTTTGGAGATCTTGGGAACTCTGTTGCCACTGCCAGAGCTCTTCTTGATCACCACAGAGGAGCAGGAAAACACCATCCTAGCAGTGCTTATCCCTTCATCCACAAAACGTATTGCTGCCTTCCTCTGTTAAACACAGCAGAGTGTGCACAGTCCTCATCCAAACTAGAAGGGCCAGTCTGGAGTCCTGCACCAGGGCAATTACTCCTTCAGAGTAATGCCTTGGGATCCACTGCAGCTCCAGGAAACAGTGGTTTAAAGAGGAATTTCCAAGAGTTACTCATGCATATATTATGTCTAACCTCATATGAAGCTGGAAAGACCAAGTTTTCTCACCTAATGTTTTGGGGCTAAAACAGACTGACCCTGTTCTTCAGTTGGCTACAGCCACTCATTCTCAGTCCTAACCTGGAACAAGCTCCCTGAGGCTTACAGCTTCTTCCTTCCCTTAGCGAACTCTGGGAAGTGGCTTCTGAAGTTTTTTTCATTATCAAATGTGCCTGCCTGCAGTCAAGGACCAACAGCTGCTGCCAGCCCTGGACACGGACATGCAGCCACCCCAGGGGTCTTGCTTACTTGAGGAGGCCAAAGATGAATGCGTTGAACCTCATGGTGTGGTTGGTGAGCTCTGTGTACTGGCTGATCTTGCTGTAGAGGCTGTGCAGCAGCTTTGTAGAGGGGCCTATGGACAGAAGAGAATTGTTGAGATTAGTTGTGGTGAGCGAAGCCAAAACTGCACCACAGGATGGAGCATCAAGGCAAGGTCTGGGTGCCCATGACTGTGCATTGCCTCTCCATCACACCAGTGTCAGCTACCAATGCTTAGACTACACATGGGAGATGGGCAGTGATCCATCCCAGACCACCACTCCAAAACTCTGGGACAGTTTCATTACCACAAGGACCTGCCTCTCACACTTCAGTGACAATCACAGCCATTGGCTCAAAATCACCATGTATACAGAATTTTGTGCTGAGTGCTTATAATTTGTGTCTGCAATCATAGAGATTACCACAGAGATGAAGATTTGCCATAATCAGGCTATAAGGCTTCCCAGTATGATGCAGAAACCAATGTGGAATTAATTATGTTGGGGCTTTTTCCTCACTTTTTTTATTGGTTTGGCCTGTTATGGGAGAATTTGCAAATTTCAGGGTGAATGACAATAAATACTTGAGCAGGATAGTGCAGCATCTCTCCCTTCTTGTGAGAGATGGTCAGTGTGCACCCTGTCCCATGCAGGAAAATGGGTGTTCTGTGCTTCCATCCTTAGAGCCAACCTTTGCCAGCACCTCCCAACTACCAGAGGCACTGCTGCACAACATCCATACCTAGCTGGGTGGATGCCTCCACCACGCTCCAAGGGATGTTCCTCCTCTGGCCAATGATCATGTCCAGGATGTAAGCCTTGAGCCCATCACTCAAAACGTCCCGGACAGCTGGGCACAGGTATTTCAGGATGAGATGCCCCACATTGGGGCTCACAGAGCTGTTCCCAAGTTTGGCCTAATGGACAACAGGAAACAGGGAGAGTGTTGGTAACTGTTTTCAAGGTACAGATGCATGGAAACAGTTCAGCCCCACCTGCCTGCTACAGACACCGAGCAAGCAACATCCAGACTCAGCAGCCCTTTGAACATGCAGGGTCTTTGCTTTCACTTCTGGTGCTTCATACACCAGTTCTGGATTGCTCTCTGCAAGCTCTCCCCCAGCCTGGGGAGAGGCAATAACTTGAAAAAAAGAATATCCTAGCTTGGGAAGAGGATGTCCCAATTAGAAAGCATGCCTGGTTTCTCCAAAAAGGGATAACAAGGCTCTCCTGCTGGAGGAGGAAAAGAGCTGGGGATATTCCTGCTGCTTTAGATTTTCTTGCAGCTAATTTTGGAGCATAGAACTACCAGCACTGAGGGGTTATGGAACACTTAACTCAGTGACATGTCAAGTTCTAACTCATAGGGATTGCTATAAATAAACAGACGAGGGCAAAATGGATGGCCAGAGCTCAGACTGAGGTGAAGAGTATCTAAGTGCCCAGCACCAGCAGAGCAGGGACACATTCTGCTGCTTATAGTCTCTGAGCTGCCAAGGGGTCTATCCAAATGGGTCAGGCAATGGTGCTCAGGGGGCAGATTTTACCAGCTGAGCTGGAATTATACAGACCAGTTGGCACAGGTTTGCAAAAGCCCTGAACTGAAACTGAACTTGGCTCAGGAATAATCCTGTCAGATCCACTGAGCATGGCAGCAGCAGCAGGGATGGATGCTGCCTTTTGACAGATGAATGCTTAGCTGCTGGCACACTGATGCATGAAGAAAAAAACAAGGTTAAAACCATAGCATTGTCTGATCAGCAAAGTAATGGGGGAATGTTGCAATTATTCCCCACACCTACACTGCAAGAATTGGAAATCCACAGTGAATCTCTAAAAAGCCAGGGGAATCTCAACAGCTCCAGTTATCACAACAATCTCTTCATCAGTAACAGCTGTAATTAGGGGAAAATTACGATGGGCTCTGAGATAAGATTGAATGGTTTGGGAATCTGTCCCAGTCAGGTTTCTCCTTGGGGACAGCATGCCAGGGGAGTTGTCATGTCCAAATAGTGTCACATTGCTGCCCAGAGTCACCTGACCCAAGCTGAGCATTCAGCATTGAGAGGAGGCACCACAAACATGCTGGGTGTCACAGGACTGCAAACAATGCCTTGTACAAACAGAAGCAATATTGCTTTGCTTCTGTGTTATTCCAAAAAGGGGGGGATGAGGGAGCACAGGCCGGACAGCCAGCCCCAAGGCAACCCAGATACACTTCTGTGTTATTCCAGAAATGGGAAATGAGGCCTAAGACAGCCAGCCCCTTAGATGTACTCTAATTACTCTAATATATTCATGGTGAGGACTACCATGGGGGTGACCAACTGCTCCAAGAGGGGAGAAATCTGATACGCTTTTTCATCATTATTAACCCCTGTGAGATGCTGAGAGACGGGGAACACTGCACTGCATCCTGGCACTAGTGCCAGGCCAGAATCATGGGACATGAGGAGGAGGGAGACACATCTCTCCATTGTGTGAGAAATAAGAAGTGGTGTGCTGCATCAGACCAGGTGGGCAGCTGGTCTGGTGTTCTTTCTTATAAAGAAATATAAGTACATAAGAAAGAGTTAAACCAGAACAAACAAACGTAATAGTTGTCCTTTGTACTTTCACAGCTTATAACTACTTCCAACTCAGAGACTAAGCTGGACATTACTCCTCTGTGTTGAGTAAACATCAGTGAATTTCCCTTCCCTGCGTTTTCTGATCTTCCTTTAAACACATGTACTTACTGCATCATGCAGCAGGAATTGTCACAGATTTACTACCTGCTACACAGTGTGCCATCATCTTTGTTTGATCTGTTCTTGGTACTACAGCCTTCATTAGATAACCTGTAGTTTTTGACTGGAAGAGAATGGAGAGGCAATCTTGCTCTGTACTCTCTCTGCCACTCAGAATTGAGCTGGATTCAAAACATACCTTCACCCCTGGGTCTCTGCTGGTTCCAAAGTGAGCCACAATCAGGTCAACAGCAGTGTTGATAGCCTTCACCAGACCTAGAGGAAAACAAGAGGTCAAAGATGGGCTGCTGGGATGGACTTTTGACAAAATGCTCCTGGAAGTAATCAGCCAGGGGCACTGCAGGCCCATGTCTACACACAAGACCTCTCTGCCAAAACACCTGCAGAGAGCCTCCTACATCCTCACCAAAACTCTCCCTTCTGGTTTCAGCACTCACTTATCAGCCTGCCAGTAGGATAACCTGTGAATATTCCCGAGGGACAGGCACCATAACCTCCACATCCCATGCCCTGAGGCAGCAGAGATGGGATCTGAGGCAATGGGCCTTTTGCTGCCTTGAGGCCACAGGGTGGCAGGGCAGAAGCCTTGCATTTGTCAGGTTCTGTCATGACTCTCAGTAACAAACCAGTGGTGTATCATCTGTCATCTGCACCAGGATAATGTGAGAACAGAACTGAAACAGAAGGGAAAGCTGCCACCTGGTAATCATGAGCACATAGCTGGCAAAGGCATGGGAACCATTCTGCACAACCCTTGCCTCTGAAATGATAACAAATCAGCTGTCAAATCCTGCCAACCCTGCCTCTAGCATGAGGCTCCCACCACAGCTGTATTTTGTCCTCCTGTAGAGTCTTTTCTCCCACCTTTCCATATAAATGATACAATTTTATATTACTTATGTAGGACTGATCAGACTTTAAACCTGAATTACAAAATCTCAGGTTAGCACATCTGCAACATCACACAGATACACACAGGTCTACCTTTGTCTATAGAGCCTGGGGTTGCAGCATGCCCTGCCTTAGGGTCACACTCCTGTGCCTGTCTGCTCATTCTGCCCATCTCTGCACCCAAGATCTTTTCTAATGACATTTCCTGGGACAAGCAGCTCAAGCAAACTCCATGACACGTTGTGTGGTCCACCAGAGATGCATGGACTCACCCTTTTTCTGCAGCAAGTCGATGGAGATGGACTCTGTGTTGCCATCTGGGGAGAGGCAGAACTCAGCAGGAGGTTTCTCTGCTAGCGAGAAGTAGTCAGGGAAAAAGTCATTGTAGGTAAGCTGGAGTTGCCTCATAGACTGTCCTGCAGGGACAAGACAGAGGGGACAAGGATCAGCCCCAATCCCACACACCAAAGCCTCTTCCATGTTGTTTGTTTTTCCCAGAAGCAAGCTGCACCAGCAGCAGTCTTCTTCTTCACCATCATGCCAGCCTGTCCTCTGCTGGGACAGCAAGGCTATAGGCTTATTGCTGCCCCAGCAGTGGTTTGCAATGTGTGCTGGCACAATTGATACCCAATATCCACCTCCAACTTGACTGAGGGCTCTGGAAGATGCTGTGGGAGGTTCATTCTCGTGGGCTGTGGCTAAGGGAAACCTTGCTGCACCAGATTTTCCACGCTGCTGCAAGCAGGGCCATAAGTCACCACAGAGAAAGTCATTACTTGTCACACACAGGCATCCACAGACAACAAACTGCATGTTTGCTGCCTGTTCTCTGGGATGGCCTCTGTTTTCAAGGGGTGACATCCATAGGAGCTCTCCCATATGCTTGACTTTCATCAGTTTGACTCTGTGCTATGCATTTTCCTTTGAAGAAAGATGGAGAAACTGTTTGGGTTGGCAGAGGGAGGTAAAAAGGCTTTGAGGAATTTCCTCCATGGCTTGAGGCTAGCCTGTAGGATGCTCTTCCTTCCAACAGATAGACCACACTGCTCTCCCACACAGGAATCCCAGAGGTTCACTCAAAAGCAGCCTGCCCCTGTCAGCTCTTCCTGCACAGGTTTCGGAGGACAGGGAAGACCTTAAGAGAAAAGCCTGGAGAAGATAGAGTCCCGTGAAGGTAATTAGTGTTGTCAACTGTGTCATGAAATCTACAGCTCAGCACCCAGGCTGGGGCAGAAGGTCAGGCACCATGGGGCACAGACCTGAGATCTCCAAGGGCTCCAACCCCTGTGTGAGATAAACTACAAGCTAACCACAGTCCAGAAGCACTTACTGAGGTCTAAGCAGGTTCTTGGGCCATTCACTTTGCCCTTCAACCCAGCTCAGGGCTGGACCTGACTGCTCTCACCTCACAGAGAAGGAAGACTCCACCAAGATTTGAAGCAGTGAAGAAAATTTCACCTTCCTCTTGAACCCTCCAGCCCCACTGTGAACAGATGTATCATCCTTCCTGCTCTGAGCAGGCAGAGCAGAGATGAATCCAAGCTCAACCTGAGCCTCAAGGAAACCGAGCCTGAGTCTCAAGGTCACCTCCCAAGACTCCCCAGCAGGAAGGTGGTGCGCACCGTTCAGCTTGCAGTGGAAATGGCTGGTGCTGAGAGCGCCAGGGAGCTCAAAGATGGGGTTGCCCCGGTTCAGCCGAGACTCTTGCTGCCTCCTGTCCAGGCTGCCCGCTAAGCTGGGCAGCCCTGAAACTCGATCCAGACCCAGGGGGTTCCTCCGCCTGTACTCCCGCCACTTCAGTGCCTGGGGGGAGAGGTGGTTCGCTGGGATGCCGCGGGCAGTGAGCACCAGACAGGATGATGAGAGCACACGGGAGGATGTGGAAGGAAAACGGGAAGGGAGAGGAAGAGAAAGATGGAGGACAGAGAAAGAGAGACAGCACATTACTCAGAGGTCCAGCAGCATTTCAGGACATTAGCACATGCATGTGGAGACAGGTGGATGCCACTGCCTGGCAAAGCAGGGCAGGAGCTTGGGTGCCCTTTTGGCTGCAGGCACAGAGGCAGCAGGTTTGGCGGGGGTCCAAGCACCTGGCATGGGGTGCTGTAAGATCAGACCACACCGCCCTCTCTAGAGACACAGTGTAGGAGCTGGGACTGGAGGGACATGCTCTTAGTGTAGGTCTTCCTGCAGTATCCAGATGCAATTTTATCCTGGTCTCTGGCTATAGGAAATGGTGGCACTGTAGGGAGCAGCCATAGCTACAGGGAGCTGTAGATGCTCCAGATTAGCAGGTCCTGGAGGATAGATACCTACCATTGACAGGCCGTATTCCCATGCTGCTCAGAGGACCAGAGCTGCTGGTCTCACTGCCGCTTCTCCAGTGAGAATCTGCATGGCCTCCTACTCTGCTCATGGACATGCCACCCACTGAGAGGGGTGGGAGGGACCCACTGTGGAGTCGGTATTCAGAGAGTGGTGGGCTTGGCTCCACTGGGGCCTCCTTCTTGGGAATTAGCTTGGGATTCTCCTTTTGCCTCAGGGTGTCAGCTTTGGTGGCTTTGGAGGGCTGCATGGCACTGACAGCAGGGGATGACCTTGTGGGAAGCAGGTTAGCAGAGATGGGGCAGGACCTGCTTCTGGGGGGCTGGCTGTCTTCAGCTCTCTCTGCGGTGGGCGAGGCAGAGGAGTCCACACTTTGGAAGAAAGGCACGTTGCAACGCACAGGGGAGTAACTGCCCAGCGGGGATGGACGTGTTGTTTCGGGGCCAGGCTTCTTGATGCCCCCATCACCACGCGAGACAGCTCCGTCTGCTGAGCGCTGGGTCACGAGCGTGCCATGAGCTTGGCTCCCCGCCACTGCCGCCTGCTCTGCTGAGGTGGCCAAGGCTGAGGACTGGGAACTGGAGATCTGCTGGCTGGCAGACCGGTTGCTGGACAAGCTGTAGAGCTGGGAAAGGCTGGAGGCAAAATGGCTGTGCAGGGCACGTGCCTTGGGTGGCTTGCTGAAATGGTGCTGGAAAACAAAGGGCTGGATGGGCAGAGTCGTGGGACGCTGGTCCTTGCTGTAGCGTACCACAGGCTTGCTGTCTGTGCCACCACCTTCAGGGAGAGAAAGGGGAAGAAAGTGTGAAGATGGGCAGAGCAACAATTATCCTCATCCAAGCAGAATACAGGCAAAAGGCAATGTGATCTCTGTTGCAGGAGGGAGAGATGAGCTAGAGGCCAGTTACAGAGTGGTTCAAGTCTGAACTGGTTACACTCATCAAGAGCTGGCAAGATAAAAGATATGTAGCCCAAGTGCAGAGTTTCCAGCTGTCTGCAAGAGCACAGCACTGCATCAGGACCTTGTCTGTCCTGGTAGGATCACCAGCTTCATAACCTTTCCCAATCTCTTGCCCCCAGGACAGCACAAAACCATGGGGCCAGGTGCCTGTTCTTGAACTGCCTCTGCCCAAGCAGTACCACAAAGTCAAGGCCCAACACTTTGTGGTGCAGTCAAATTTCTCATCCCAAAGGACTGTCCCCTCCCACATGCACTGTGAACTTGCAAAGCCCAGCACAAGCATCACATGCAAAGCACTGCAGCTCTGCATCCCACATAACAATATACTGGAGCTGTTGCAAACGCTGCCTGCTTCCCTTTCTCCCTCCCTCTTCTTCTCCCTGTAGCTGTCCCCATTTCAGAACACAGAGCTTCCTTCATCCCCCTGCCTCTACCAGAACTAAGCAGGACATTCCCAACATCCCGCCTCCAACCCTGGAAAGTGCCAGTCTGTTCCAGCAAATGATGTACTAGGTAGTCCTGAGGGAACTGGATGGGCTGATCTACATGTGTACATGCCTCCAGCTCCTGAGGGGGCAACAAATACCCCGAGGGACATATCTGAAGTGTGACACACTGTACATTCAGTGCAAAACACACACACAGCACTGGGTGCATATGTGGGGCTGACTGAGATCCCTGATCTTCAGGGTTCCCCGCTGCCTGTGGGGTGTTCCAGACCCTTCTCCCTGTAGCCAGCTTTTAGCAAGGCTTGCTTTCCCAATAGCCCCTCTCAGAGCCTCTAGGCTTGCATGCTGCTCTGGGTGGGATATGCCTCCATCTCCAGCTGCAGGCAGCAGCTTCCTGCACAGCCCTGATGCCTGCCTTGCTGTCACAGTGCAGAAGGAGGGACCCCACTGGGGTGGTGGGCAGCAACTGCTGGGATATATTACCCTGAAAGCTCCTGTCTGTCCCTGCCTCCCTGAGCAGGGCCTGCTCCTTCCAAGCCCTGCCTCTGAAGTTAAGAGGGCTACTGCCATGATGCCCTGTCCCAGCAGAGACTAGCCTTCACTGCCATCCCACACCAAGCACATATTCAAGGCTCAATAAACAAACAGGACAATAACTGAAAAAATTTTGCTCCAAAGGCCAAAATCTCTCACACCCCTGCCATGGCAATAAATATGTTCTTACCTCCTGCCAGAAATTTTCTCCACATTTAGTGGAGACAGTCTGTTAAGGCAGCATAATTTCTTTATGTAGTAGGGGCTATTTACTGCAGTGGTCTGGTCAGAGGCATTTTAGAAGGGCTTTTACCTGTGAAACAGGTATAATACCTGCCTAGGGCAGAGACAGAGGTCCCCACAATGCTGAAGAAATGGCCATACTTCCAAAGGAAGTGTCACATAGCTTCCTTATGAGGACATGTGACAGCAATATTAAGGTGGAAAACAACTCACATATTACAGGCTTCCCTACAGAGGTAATTGTGACAGTGGCTCTCCCTGGGAACCTTTGCTGTAATCCACAGCACTGCGGAGGACATGACCAGGATATTCCAGCAGAGACATACAGATACTCTGCAGGACTTACATTGTTAACTCCTAGCAGAAACTGTGTGAGCTTCCTGGACCTTCGTGGAAAGGAGAGTGCTGGCTATGCCTCTTCCCTTTCCACCTCTGCCCCAATAACTTCAAAAAAGAAAGGCTGTGACTATGACTCTGCTGAGCATCTTCACATCTCTTTTTAGTTTTAGGAGCTAAGAGAACATGATCATGGGCCAGTACAGTAAAGGGATACAACCCTTCAAGCTGCACAGACTCTATCAGTATCAATGCCATGTCCTTGCTAATGCAACATGAGAGGTTTGAACCAAACCTGAGGAGGCTTTAGAAATAGAAGGACAAGACACTTGCACTGATATAAGACTGAAAGGCTTTTGTGACAAATCAAAGCAAGGCTTTGCCCCAGGGACTGGCAGACCAGGAACCAAACTGCTCCAGCACTGGTCTCTTATCACCATGCAGGTTTCCCTGCTGCTCCCCTCATATCCCAACAAGCTGCCTTCCTTTTTACTTCTCCCTTCTGCCTAATTTGGCTCCTTACCGTCTGCTCGAGCTCTAACATCTTTTTGTCCGTGGCCACTGGCAGAGCCACCCGAGAAGCTGGCATCTGCCTCCGTCAGCAGGGAGAGAGAGGCTTGCTCACCTGCCCCACGCCCACTGGGCACCTTCTCACTGGAGACCGAGTCTTTGGTGGTACACAAAGCCTGGCTGTCCCCAAAAGCATGATTTAAACAGAAGCCCTCGCAGCTCCGGTTCAGGCCATGGATGAAAGGCATGGGTGGAAGACTCTGGCTGCGCCGAGCTCTTTCTTCAAGGAAGTTTGGGCAATCCCGCTGAGTCTCGGGGATAGGAGAGAACTCCAGGGAAGAATCACCACTAGAGCGGAGCGGTGGGGAGGTGCCATTCTTTTTCCGCCCCTTAGCCAGCTCAGCGAACGATGTCACCCTCTTGGGGGGAGAGCTCTGAATGGGTATTGCTGGACTTTCACTCAGCTTGACTGGACAGCTCACCATGCGCTCCAAGGAGCCCAGCCTGCTGCCAGGACTCCTGTCCAGGTTCTGATCGTAGCTCCTGGAGCGCTGCCGGCTTGTGTTGAGGTTCGGTGGTGACACATTGACATAGACCTGCCCCTCAATCGTGTTCTGGCTGGATTCTCCTTTTGTCTGCTCTTCACTGCACTCTACATTGCCTTCTTCTTGTCTCAAGTCGGGCCTTCTGAACAGATAGTATTCTGTGGGCTGGGCTGGGCTACCCTTGGTCTGGTCTTCTGAGCAGCTAGTTATGGAAGATCCCGCAGGGCTGGGGGATGACTGGGAAGACAAGTCACATGTGACTAACTTATAGTAATTCTGAGTAGCCACAACAAGCCGAGCTTGGCTCTGGAAGCAGGCAGTGAGGTCTGAGCTCTCTGACGTGCAAGGCTCACAGTGGAGATGGTAGGAGTTGCAATTAGCATCAAGGACAGGTGAGGAGGAGTGTTGACACCCACACACCTTCCCCGAACTTTCTGGGTTATGCGACTCGCAAGACATTTTGGATTCAGTGGGTGATGAATGTAAATCCAGGTAAAAAGCTCCTGTGTCTGAGTGGCTGCAGAAGGAAGAGTCACAGGAAAGGTTGGCTGAATTCAGGTTGGATTGAGACTGACCATTCATTTTGTTGTAGAGAGCACTGAAATTCACCAGGACCCCATCAGAACTGTTGCAAGAAGAGTCACTGATGTAGCCCATCTGTTGGTCAATCACTTCAGACTGACTTGATGAACTGTAGCAGCGACAGTGCTGGATTTCTGAGCTGGAACAACTGCATGTTCTGCGCAGGGCATCCTGATTCCTCAGCGGTTCACCTGTGTTCTGGTTCCACTCCTGGTCACCACTGTCAAAGGAGAAATTGGAGGAGCTGCCGCGATGGCAGCTGCATTCATCCAGCTCCATGCGTTCTGAGGCCTGATGGCACCTGTTTGCATTGTTCCTCTTCTGGATGTCGTCACTGCTGAGTTTGTCCTCTTGCCCATCCACCACACCAGACCGGCTGGACATGTTCCAGGATTTCACAATGTGGTTGGAGTCGTGGAGGTGGAAAGGGGGCAAGGCCAGATCCTGCAGATTGAAGGGAGGTTTGCCATCGACGAGTGAGTTGTGAAGGTGGAAAGATTTTTGACCCAGGTCATCCCCAAAAATACTGAGGTCTTCACCCTCACTCAACAGGAAAGGGTTGTGTCGCTTACTGACACTAGGGACAATCAGATCCCTTGCTTTTCTTTCTTTGTTGTCTGAGGCCTCTGCTGAGGTTTCAGAGGTCTGGAGAAAGCTGCTGTACACCAAGGAGTCAGTCTGTGAGAGATCTCTGTCTGGAAGAGCAGAGGTCCGTGTAATGCTGAGCTCTGGCTGGCAGAAGGGATTGGTCCTTTTGCTCACGGAGCAGCACTGTCTATCAGGGACCTGGCAATGCACCAGGGGAATGTGATGGACAATCAGCGTCTCACCAGTCAGTTTGGGTGGACTATCCATGGTGAGGAATACTCTTCAGGGCATCAGTGAAGCTGGTACCACCCATGAACAGGTAGGGCTGCACATGAGAGGCAGGGAAGACACTTCTCATGAGGGAATTCAGATACCTACAGAGAGACAAAATCACAAAGGAAGTCACCTCTCAGGAAAGGCAGTGACTATTTAAAGCATCCTTGGTTTGACTGGAGAGTTCATGTGTTGACAAGGATCAAATGGACTGGTTCCTTGTCAGCACAAGTACCTGAGCATGAGGTCCTTCTTCTGGGAAGCAAAAAACCACAATGTAAAACAAATGCGTCACCCTCCATATGCAGGCTCCTGGGACAACACTTGTGATTCTACCTGATCCCTCTCAAAGTTACCTGAAGAGAGGAACTGATTTCAGTCAAGTGGCCAAAGAGCTGTACAGGATTTGGAAACAAAGACCTCACTGCAGATGGCACTGTGTGCTCACAGGAAAACAGCTTAGGGTCTGAAGTGAAGCACTGCACTCTGGTGAGAGCAGTCTAACTTCTCACATAGGATTGAACATCTTTGCTTTTTTTAAAATACATTGAACTTTCCTTCAAGAACCAAACGCGGCAAGGTCTTGGGACAGACATACACACACATCCAGGAAGAGACTGGAAAGCAGGAGCAGACTGGAACAGAAAAGCAGCAATAGTCATTCCTCTCCAAAATCCAGGAGTCCCCATGAGGTCCTGAACCCTTTTAATGGTTCCAGGGGAACATGCCAAAGTATGCAACTACTTATGTATACAAGTCTCTCCAGTGAAAAGGAATGGATAGTGGGGCCATGGCGAGCCACTGGCGTTGGTCAAATAGGTCCCACACAGCACACTGGCTTTTCCTGACCTTTTGCTGATGGTGAAACCTCACCTCAAACTGGTCCCCACTGTGGACTGGGAGGGGATCATATCTTTCTGCCATATTATCTCTGGCATTTTATCTGCTACACTTCACAACAATGAGACTGCCACAGTCCTGGGAGCCACACAGGCAGGGCGCTGCACAGGCAGGGCACTAAGAGCCCCACTCTCCCTGTGTCCAATAAATAGCAGGTTCTTATAGAGCCAGAGGTATAACAAAATGGCTTGGGCTGAAGGGACTTTGAAGAACATCTTGTTCCAGCCCTCCTGCCATGGGCAGGGACACCCTCCCTAGGTTGCTCAAAGCTCCATCCAACGTGGTTTTGAGCACTCCCAGGGATGAGGCATCAGCGGTTTCTCAGAGTAATCCATTCCACTGCCTCTCCACCCTCACAGTAAAGAACTTCTTCCTAGTATCTAATCTAAAAATGCCATCTTTCAGTTTAAAGCTTTTCCCCCTTGTCCCATCACTCTCTGCTTGTGTCAAAAGCCTCTCCATCTTTCCTGTAGATATTCATCAGCATTTGACATGGGAGAGCAAAAGACAAACCCATTTTTCCCTCCTCACCTAACCCAGAGGTCCAGCCTACAGGCACCTCCAGCACAAGTCTGGAGGGGATTTTCCTCTTGCCTTCCCTTCCACAGATCAGATAATCCAACACAGACAAGTGCATGGGTGGGCAGCTAAGGCAGAAAGGAGAGGGAGAAACCACAAAAGACAGCAGTGATCCAGGATGAGTCTGAGAAATTAAAAAATTACCTAATGCTCTCACAGATCTACCATTTGTTCTGAAAGCCTTGGCCCAAGCATGCTTGGTCAGCATTACACATCCCATAACTCATCCAGGCATCCTTAGTGATCACTGCACCCTGAAAATTGCATCCTGGGATCCTTTGGCCCTGGACTCCAGGGCTCCGGCCACTGACCTTCAGACTCCAGAAAGTGGTATTCACTGTGGATTTTGCCTGTCTTGCCCCAGCATTCGTGACTGTGGGGTGACAATGGATTTGGAGCAGACTTGCAAAGGCACATGGGAGCACAGGAGGGAAAGTAAGAAATATGGGTTAAATGAAGTCAGAACAAGAGCGTGAGCAATGAGAGAGCTACACAGAAACATCAGGAACTTCACTTCTTTCAGCTTCAAGGTGTAAGAATAGCAAAAAGAGTATGATAAAAATGATCAAAAGAAGTGCTTTCCTCCCACACACAGTAATGCTTCTCACAGACACAGGATGATGCTGGCAGGAAATAAAAATACAAAGATGGAAACAGAGCTAATGTTTGCAGTAAATACCCAATAATGCAAAAGCTAATGCTAACAGCAGTGTCAGAGAACAGACAGGCCTTCTGGTAGATGCTACCAGAGACTTACATGGCTGGGACACTCACCTACATGTCTGCTTCTCCTGGGATGTTTCACCCAGGTTTAGGCTCTGAAGAAGAAAGATCACCTGGACCACTTGGACCAGGTGGTGGACATCCAACTGGACTATTAATTGTGCAACCCTAAACTCATGCTCACCTGTAATCTCCCTAAAACCTCTATCAGCCTTTACACCCTTTTCAGTGATTTCTCTGTCTTACAAGCCTTTGGCTCCTTTCCCACAGCTGCTGCCACAGAGGCTGATCTCGTCTCAGCCAAGATCCTGGGGGGCAGAATTTCTTCATCAAGTATTCCTGAGATCCCATTGCTCAAGAGCCACTGTGGATAATAGAGCAGCTCCTGACCGTGAGCCTAGAGCACACACACACAGACACACAGACACACAGACACATAGACACAGACACGGACACACACACACACACACAGAGACAATTTGCTAAAGTGATGTTTGTGCCCCAATTTGATCTTTGTGTGCCACTGATGGCACAGCAGGAGCTCTGAGTTTATCTGAGTTTATTTCTATTGAACTCAGCAGAAGCTTATCCTGTCTTCCCACCCCCAGCTCCTAAGAATTTTGGGTAGAAAGCTAGTCCCCCTACCTACTAAGAGCTAGTGCCTATCTACTTGTGTAGCCCACCCCACATTTGCTACTGCTCTTGTATCTGACTGCAATGCTCAGATCAAATTTATCCACCAGGCTTTGCTGTATTTCAAGTGCTGCCACAATGCAAGCACCTGAAAAGCATCGCTTTGAGGACACAGACAATAATGGCAGCACACCTCACTGCTGAAGCACCAGGTCTCTGCTGCCTCTAGGAAATTCCTGCTTGGAGCAGGCTCCCAGCACCAGCACCCATCTGCTGACAAGCCCCGCTGAGCAGCACACAACTCACGTCAGCACAGAAGCTGCTGTGGGAGGACGAGGCTTGCACAGACACACTTTGACATTTGACAGCAAAATGTCAGAGCTGACACGCAGCCATTTCCCATCTGTCTCTCTGGTGCTCTGGCTGCAACACGCTGCTCTGCCCCGCTCTCTGGCTCCAGCAGCAGCTCAGGCTCCCCGGGCAGGCTGTGATTCACTGGCCACCACAGACACGGCAGCAGATGGATGCCCATCCTTCCTGCACCCACGGCCTGCTCCCAGCACCAGGCTCTGAAGTGCAGGATCACAGGTGACACGCAGACAGCTCCTGCCAGGAGATATTCTGATGGTTTCTCTAGGGAAAGGCACCTTGTGCTGTAGCTACTCCTTTTCTCTCCCTTGCAACCTCTCCTGGATTGCTCTGGACTTAGGGGTGCAGGCAGGTTGGCAATGGCACTGCCAGCACAAGGATTATTCTATTCCCAACACCAGAGCATCCTCCTGGCTGCACCATTAGTTGACCCTTCCTTATTCTGAAAGACTGTAGAAGTATCCTTCCTCTTCCTACTTGGGCTCTGCTATGCTGGGATTGACAATGGGGAATAAAATGCACCAAGCAGACCAGTTTCACATTTTGCTGGCTTTGATCAGCTCTTCATAAAGCCCTCCCTCCCTTTTTGCAACAGGAAATTCACAGATGCGGAATCAGAATTCACAGGCAGTTCATACCTGAACAATTTTTGCCAAATCAGTTCATTCTTCTTATCATTGCAGTGAATCCTGCTCAACGATACACACACAAGAGCAAACACAGCACCCAGCACCAATTCCTGCCTAGAACAACGTGTAATGGCAGTGCAGGGCAGGGAGCATGACTCCAGACATGTCTGTACATCAGCCATTTTATTTTCAAATGTCAGAATTCTTGCCTCCTCTATACTGACACCATCTGCTGCAACATGGCAGAATCAAGTTGTTTATTCAGGGAGCTCTTCCTTGAGGTGCTAAGGGCTACCCAGAGAAGGTGAGGGCCACACTGTGGATGCTTCATTCCAAACAGGATAATACAGAGCAGGAAGAATGGCTTTTTGTGAGATGCCTGCATTTGGTATGGAATAGTTCATGAATGACTTGTGGTATGGAAATAAATATACACAACAAAAACTCCTTAGCTGCAGGAAAGCTCTAGTTAAAAGCAGGTGAGTGCTGAGCAACAAAGGATGGCCCAGCACTGATCTGAGAGCCACCTATCAGGTCATGTCTGAGCTTTAGAGAGGAGGCAGCATGCTGCAGATAACAGGAGCATGCAGAATCCTTTGGGCTCTGCACTCCATGCATTTTAAGTCCTTGCTGACCACTCAAATCCCTCTCTTGTCATACCCCTAAGACTGAGGACACTGTGCTAATTCAAAGGTGGTCAGTGGAGCTTCACAGCTCCTCGGCCTCAGGTACCAACTCCTACCCCTGCAACACTGCTGAGAGGATGCCAGACCTGGCTGAAATTGCCTCCAAGAGCTGATGAGTTACGTGTGGTAGCTGCACACCTCCAGGCATACTCTGATATTTGTTACAGCTCCAACCACGATTTTGGAGTTCAACAACTGAACTCTTAATACCCTGCTCTGTTCAGGGCTGTCTCTTGCATGTAGGGTGACAGGGTTCTGCTCACAGTAATTCAGGCTTCCTCATAAAATGTAATGCATAGGAGGAGGCATGTAGGGATAAGAGAGATAAATGTGATTTTAATGTAAAAAGACTGTACATAGAGCACAGAGGATGGGGAAACAGGCACAACATCATCAGAACTGTCAGCTGGAGGCAACACTGGCTTTTTGGTGGATGGCTTTTCTAAACAGATTATTGTCTCTACAAACCTCAGTCACTTCATCCATGGAACTGACTGTCCAAAGGAAACCTTTAACTGTGGGGGTTATTGCTGACTCCTTCTGTATGGCTACGGTTTCACTGCCATCATCACCTTCTTCAGACAGACCAATATTCATCATGTCATTCAAGGGTGAAATATGCAAAAACAGGGCTAAAACCTAGGCATTCTGTTTCATACAAGCAGAAAAAATTCTTTTGTAGAGCTGCTTGTTCTTTGAGCATTGTTCCATGTGAACCCCTGACTCCTACAGTGCATTTGCATTATCGTGCCTGAAGAAACCACCCAGCCCTACAAAACAAGCAGCAGCAGAAATGCTGCAAAAAGCAATGGTTTGTGTGATCTTGCAAAGGCACAATACAGACATCTCCTCTTTGCTCCACAGGGAGAGGTATTTTCAGTTTACTCCCTGCACGTCCACCTCCAGGCAAAAGGGCTGGGAAATTAATCCAAACTGAAACCCACCCTTCACATAGTGTGGGGGATCTCAGGGCTCACTGCACCAACACTGCAGTTCATCTCTGCCCCAGCTTTGCCTCTCCAAAAGCTACCAGAAAGCACTGGATCGTTTCACACAAAAATTTATTAGCAAAATTCCTGAAGACTGGAGGGCATTCAGGGAGCAGCATCAACAAAGAGGATGAGTGGTTCAGGATGAGAGGCCTCAGGATGGGTCTGAACCATAGGAATGTGTAAGCAGAGGGTGGAGGTGAGGAAGCCTGTAAGTCATTGCAGGGTAAGTCTAGTTAGGGGTATTTGTTTGGACACCTGTTTCTTTCTTGCCAACTAACACATCTCTGTCAAATTCGCACCTTCATTAAATACTTTATTAAATCATCCAGTGTGTTTAATGAAAATAAAAGGTGTAAAAGGAAATGTTAATTGTTTGACTCATCCTAAACCTCCAGCTCTCCTTCCCTGCCTCAGGGGACAGGGAGCATAATCAGGGTGGTCTGCATGCTTCCACAGCGAATATTCCAGCATTTTACATTTAATGGGAACTGCAGAAAAATAGAAAGACTAAATACTTCCCAAACTTCTGCCTCTGCTCAGGCTGATTCCTCTTGTGGTGCTGTGCAGTGATTACTGAAAAGACCACTTCCCTTTTCTTTCCACAAAGCCCTGCCTTGGCCAGGGCTTTTTCCAGTGGTTTCCAGGACAGCCTGACTAAGCCCATGATTAATGTATCATTACATCCCAGAACTATATAGGATTATGATGTGTTCCAAATGGAAACCACAGCATGTGACAGTCAATCACAGCCCTTGTGTGTCAGGAAGGAGCTGCACGGGCCAGGGGTTACCTGCACACACAAAACGAAGCCATGGGTGTAGTGTGTATATTCCTGATGATGACATAAGCAGTGTGAGGCAGGTACTGCCTCCCCGCCAGAGGACAAGAAGCCCCAGCTGCTCTGTGCAGTTAGAGTTACACAAGACATCAGAAATAGCTCAAGCAGCAGATCTATACCAGCTAACACAGGAGCCAGGACAGTGACCGAACCAGTTTCTCCCATTTCCATGCTCCCTTGCTCTGTGACTCATCATCTGGCATGTGGCACTCGGCAAGAGCCATTTACAGGCCATGACTCAGAGCATCCACTGAGGTGCTCTGGGATGGAACCTGCTGCTCCTCCTCCTCCCTGCCCCAGCCCCCAGCACATATGCTCCTAATTACTTTATGCAAATCCGCAGAGAAGAAAAAGACTGATGTTTCTAGCTGTTCATATCACACAGAAACTGCTGCTGAATTAAACTGCAGATACAGTAAATCCTTTCTTATCACAGACACTCTAGTAGCAGCAGCAGTAACAGGAAGGACTATGCTTGTATAGCATCTTTTTGCCTGAGCACTCTGAAAGCTTCCTGAAGACCTTAGAACAGCAGAAATCACACAGATCCATTAGGAAGCGCAGATCTGCCTGGGTGCTGGAGCCTGGGTTTTGCAAGGTCACCAGAGCACTCAAGAACCCACACAGAAAGAAAGAAAATCCTATAAGCATATGAAATTTCTGGGCACACTCAGTATTCAAAGATACCAAGACTACCCCTCTCTAACTGCACAGCTTCTGTCAGGGCTTGGTGATCCTGAATTAATGGGTGGCTTCCCTGTCCATGGCAAGGGGGTTGGGACTAGATGGCCTTCAAGGTCCCTTCCAATGCAAGCAGTTGTATGCTTCTATGATTTATGCAAAGCTGGGCTGTAAGCTGGTTACCTCATCAAAGTGCTCCTTCTACTGACCTGTCCAACTGAGGACCCCACGAACCAGCAGCTGCAGCTGAGTGGTGACAAAACCACAGCCCATCAGCTGCGGGTGAACCTGAGCCAGCAGAAATCTGGACTGAAGATTCTCAGACCATCTTCTATGCCTGGGAGCTGTGAGCTCAAAACTCTCCACCCCAACAGCCACAGGAGGCAGGGATTGGAGTGTGTGGCTGAGGGAGTCAGGTATCAAACTCAGCTTAGCTTCAGGAATCAAGGCCAACTCTTTGACCTGTGCCTGCACAAGGTGGCAAAACTGTTTCCTAAGTCTGTCACAGGGCTACGTGCAATGGTGAATGGGCAGCTGCTCTTATTCAGGTGTCCACTGCAGGAGTGAAGGCTCCTGAGATGACATCAAGAAGTGGAGAGGACACAATATTCAGCACTGGATATTTTTGGGCTTGCTGGGTATTTGAAGCACCCCTATAATTAGAATCACAGAATCATAGAATTTGCTGAGTTGGAAGGGGCGCATCATGATTATCAAGTCCAACTCCTGGCCCTGCACAGAGCACCCCAATAATCAAACCACTGCAGGGAGAAAAGGCTTGAAAATGGAAAATTTTATGAGGAGAAAAAATAGGATTTTTTTCACTCAAGTTGAGTGGCAGCTGGGAGATGCTAAGAATAGTCAGTGTGGGAAAGTTCATGTATTGTGTTTGCTTTGTGTTGTTTTCTGACTGTCTTGAGAAATGGAATTTCTGTGGAAGACAACAGAATGCAGTCAATGACTTAAACCTCGTTCTTCACAGGCTTGGTCCTCCCCTCTGGGAGAAAGAGAGGTAAGAAGCTTGGAGGTTACAGAAAACACAGAATTGTGAAGCACTGCACATGGGCCAGACCTTTTGAGATGTGGGGGCCCGGGAACAGGCCCACATGCTTTTGGTGCCTGATAAGATGGAATAAGCTTAGCAAGGTACATGTCCCCACCAGTTTTTGAAACCTTCCAGCCAGTGAGGTGATGGGATAAATCTACTCTTTGCACTTCAGCTGTGGATTGTGGTCACTTTGATTACTTGCACCTATCAGTTCACACAACCCTGCACCACCCTTTGGAAAAACCTCTCAAAGAGAAGTGACTAATCACTTGCATTGGATTTTCCTTCCTAGCCCTTGCTGGAATCTGGCTTCAGGCAACATAGTGTTGGCCAGACCATGGCAAAGCAGATGACCTACTTATCCAAAGCTTATGGGAGGAGAATTTCAGCAGAAATCTTCATCTGCAGGAAAAAAGCACACAATGCCAGCTCTACCTCAAGTAGTCCTATATCCTCTACCACCTTCATGACTTGGGGAAAAAAGAGGAGCTAAGTCCTAAAATGGACAAAATAAGTCTATCTTTACTGTGAACAAGATCTTGCAGTACAGCTTAGCCTTTCTGTGAAGATTAAAACTGGCACTGCACTTCTGTCCAGACTATGTGTTGCAGGAATCACAGCTGCAAAACAATCCTTGCAAGAAAAAAAACTCTCTCTGCAAGACAAAAGCATTAGTGACCCCTTGAAAAAGCCTGACAAATAAGGATCTCAGCCTTAAGATAACTCTGTAAAAAGAGGCTGTAAAATGATGTCTACTGTCTCTTCAGCCCAGAGTGCCACATATGTAGGAATCACTTGCTATCAAGTGAAAACCAAACATTTCTGGGGTGGTGGGTTACAGATGTACAACCCCATGCAGCACAACAGCAGAAACAGAACAGACAGCAAAAGTGGCTACAGACGACTCAAAACCACAGCCAGGCCAAGCTCTTGAAATAACAAAATATCACCCCACAAGCCACTGAAAATAAAGCAGCTAGTGATGTAAAAAAGTGCCAGCAGGATTACTTTCAGACTAGAACACAGAAGTGCTTCAATGGTTCGCTGCCACATCCCAGGGAACAGGAGAAGCAGCACAGGTATGGCATTACCTAGGATTGATGGACATCGGATCCACCAGGCAGCCTGAATGCCTGCATCTGCAAAGCTGTATAAAATGACGCAATCCTATACGGAATTTAATGCACACTGCATGCAAACAAATCAGGAGCGCCAAAATCAGGAACAAACAGAACACATTCTAGCAGCAGCCTGCTTTTACTTGATGTCCCTCTTCCACACTACACATCTAAATGGTTTTTCAATCAGTAGCTGTGGCCAACAGCTGACTCCTGCTAAGACTGTGGGAGACTTTAACCCTTCCTAGCCCTAGGCTGTTCTGCCAAAACCAGAAGAAATGCCTAGATACACAGGAAGACATTTTCTGTGTCTCCAAGGAAGGAATACCCAATGATCTGGAGGCTGGCAGCTCCCTGATTTGGGGATGATAGCATTGCACAAAGCAAAAAAGCTGAGTAGCCCAATAAAAGCAGCATCTGAGGAGTTAATACATTAAATTTATCCTGTCTTCTGAAGAACATTAAGACCACATATAATATATATGTTAATAATGTTATGTTATATTTACATGAATATATATAATAATACATAGAAATACATTATATAGATAATATATTAATACATGGATATATAGGATGATAACGCAGATACACAAATGCTTTTACACTGTAGGCTGGATTTTACAATCCCTTGAAGGCAGCTGGAGGAAAAGATCGTTTAGCACTCATATTTGAAAATGAAAATTGCCTGATTACTGTTCAGGTTGTGCATTTCTCAACCCTTTTTTTTGGCCACGTCCCTGAACAAACAGGTCCTCTGCAATCATGTCTGAATCTCATTTCAGCAAAGTTCACTGTAGGTAAAAATAAAAAAGGCAGAATGATTCCTGGGATGATGAGACAAGAAGTGTCTGATGTAGGAACAAATCCTTGGGCCATTGTAAGACTACCCAGTCACAAGCAGCCTCCTTCATTTGGGAGTAGTTTACATTTCAGAGCAGGTTTCATAACCTGCCCATAGAAATTTAGGAGACTATACAATCTCAGTGTCCCTTTTGCTTTTTGTAATTCTTGCAAATTTTTAGAGCTTGTAACTTCCTGAATCAGTGCCTTCCACACCAATTACATATCACACTAGTGGGCATAGTAAGTGCAGTAATTATCCTGCAGTACTTTTGAACATAGGGATATTTAGCTTCATTACTTGTCCTTGGGCTAGGGCATGGAGAGGATCATATTTTGTACTCCATTTGCTTCAGTGCTAAGATTTTTGTTCTGCTCATGTACAAGGGTATTACCAGATCCTTGGTCTGATTACCAACCTCTCTCCAAGTGTCCTCCCGATGTGTGTGTGCGTTTGTATGTTCACATGGCTGGCAGCAAGGCAGAACTCAAGAGGATCTGGATGAAACCACAGCATCAGTTTATATAACAGAATATTTTCCATGCAGCAGAACTAACAAAAGGCAAGCCAGAATCTTAATAAAATACTTATGAAGCAGACCAGGAACTCCTAATGATTACACATAAATTCCTTCTGAGAGGGAAACATATCCCTTGTAGGGGCTGGCAGCCCAAACCAAGCTCAGTTTATAAACCTCTATTCAGGACAGTTTATTTTAGGATATCACTCCACAAGACAGCTCATGTGCTAATTAGGTTCGGAATGACTGGGCTCAACAGAGCATTAAGGGTAAACTAAATCTGATAACCCTGGATTAACCAAGGTCTTCTGATGATGATGTTGGGCCATGCAGACCTATTGACTAGGGGGAAAAAAAGAGGGCAGAGATGATCCTTGACTCTGTGCTGGGAGAGCAGTCAAAGAGTTCCAGGAGACCCACCAAGTCTACCAAAAGGATGGCCAGGTTGGATTGGGCTTTGAGAAACCTGGTCTAGTGGAAAGTGTCCCTGACCATGCAGGGGCATGGAATGAGATGGGAACTTCAGGGTCCTTTCCAACCCAAACTATCCTATGTGAGCTGATCTGTGAGCAGGATTCTTCTTTTAATCACTTCAAGGGTGTTTGAGAGAACTGAGACACCTTAAGACTGCAGGCTCACAGAGCTTTGCAGATAAGACATGTTCACATTTGAATACCTTCTTTCTTGAAGCTATTGCATCCTTTCTGGAGCATTAGTCTCAGAGAAGATGTGTAGCTGAGACAAACATTTGCCTGTGTTAAGCCCTTGCACTGAGATGGGTCTTAACAAAACCACAAGGTTTTAAAACTCCGCAACTTCTGAACAGGTACTATAAATACACTGGGTAGTCTTATTCACAAGAATGCCAAGCCATTTGGGAATACTGCTGGGCTTTGAAGTTTGAAAGCAAGATTCACAGACTAATTAATCACAGTATGTGAAAAGTATTCATATTATCAGTTTCAAATAATCCTTAATTTCCTGGAATGCTTTCACGTTACAATCAGGACGCCTCATAAATCATGATTTTCCTTCTCCAGATTGTTCATTATTTCATATCACAAACCCTACAGTTTCCCATTTACCCCAAGTAACTTCCATTTTTTTAATCTCTCCTCTAAGGAACATTTTCCAGGGGCTTGTTCAGTTTCCTAGGCAGTTTCTCAATTCCCTCCAGCTATGCATTCATGCTTCCGAGCTGGGGTGACTAATTCCACACAGTTTTCCAATTGGCAGTGGGATTAGAAGCTGTAAAATGATTTTCCATTCCATTTCTTATGTACCTTAATATTCATATGTACATGCCTGCCAGGTAACAACCCTTATGACCTGGGTGACAATCAGTTACTTTTTGCAGTTTAATGACATCAGTCTGATGAGTTGGAATACATTTAATCAGTTTAATCATTTGGAATCTGACAAAGTGTATTTTGTGACTATCTTCTCTTACACACGCTTATGTAACTTAGCATCAAGCTAAAAAATTTCAAAAAAATTTACAACAGGACTAGCCTAGGAGAAATCAGGGGATTTTTTTCAACATGTCTGTTCTCTGAGGAAAGGAGTTGCTTTTCCTTTTTCTCTGGAGTGTGGGTTTTGCAGCTTGCTCTCTCAGGCTGTGTAAATTCACAGCATGTCAACATGCAATTTCTCTTTGAGGTCCCCCAAGAGATAAAAGGGTCCTTGAAGCCTTATTAGGGACTGGGCTGAGGGATATTTCTCCACAGTGCATTTACTTCACTCAAGCAGTAAAGTCTAGCGGCCTGCACCCTTGAAAGAAGATTCCTCTTTGATATTGATAGGCAGGCTGAGAGTTTGTTGTGGTTTTTCTTTTCAACCTCAACTCATGCCAAGGGGAAAGCACAAACAAGGCACTGGACCAAAATCCTGGTTGTTGAACATGCTCTGGTACAGAACAGAATCACTCCTCAGTGCCTCTGGACAAATACAAATGCATCCTTTCAGTTTGGGGTGTTTCTCTATCTTGGGGTACCAAATCATGTCATCAGCACAAAGCCTGGGAGAAGTCAGGGTCACAGAGATGGAAACATTCCATGGAGTCTCTGAAATTTTTGCAAAGTCACCAAGGAAACCAGAGATTACAGAAACCCCAGTGGATCAAAAATGACTCCTGGTGTCTCAACCAGATACTGCCAAGCATAAATTGAGTGGCTGTGGCTGGAGCACTGCCACCTTTGTGCATTAACCACCCCCATGCCATTGCCTGTCAGTGCCAGGACACACCTGTTTTGTTGCAGTTTCCCCTCTCCTCTCATGCTATGAACTGGGTCAGGGATGCCTGAGGCCACCCTGTGTTCTACACTGCCTCTCCTCTGACCCAGTGCTCCACCAAAACCAGCCACTCTGAGGAGCACTGGGAACAAACAGGCTGTCAGGCTTACTGTAATAAGCAGTCACCACGTTCAGAGAGCTTTATGAAGACAGTAATTATAAATAGCAAGTGCCTATGGAAATGAAAATGAGGCATATGACAAGGAGCTGAAGGCAGGAGGAGACATCTGGGTAAGGACAATGCTTTCCTCAACACCATTCCAAGCACTACAACCTGCAGTTGGAGGATAAATCTCAGCAGCAGGGTAAGTTAGATGCCACTGACTGTGGACAGTTGAGAAGAGAGAACAGCTTGTTGCCAGTAGGAAATGTCTCAGTGCAGATGCATGCTGAAATCCTTTTGCTGGATTTCTTAAGGGAGCTACAATCACTGCTCAAGGTAAGACACACTTGGGCAAGAAACCCTTAGAAGCCACTACAATGACTCACATGAGAGCAAGTGGTGAAGGAGGGGTCAACCAGAGTAAGCCTAAACCCAGGCAGATGTGTCACTCCAGGTATCAATTATGAGAATGAATTAGGCAAAGCCAAGGAAGAAATATTATATGGGCCAACAGAGATATGATATATTGATATATATGACATATGAAATATTTACTCTTCCCTCTGGATTTTCTCCTTGTGTGGGCTTATCATTTTGCCACCTGAGTTAAAAAAAGGTTTGAGGAAAAGGTTTGAGGGTGGGACTACAGGGAAAAACACCAAGTAAGCAAACACTGTAATGAACCTGCCTGCTAAGTGCAGAAAATTGCACTAGAACAATAATCAAGACAGGTCATTCTCCCTGCTAAAAAGGGCATCTGAGAGTACAGCTATGCTATCTGAGCTTACACAGTAGTTTACACATGACAATGAAGCCTGAGGCATGCAACCCTGCTATGGGAATCCCAGAGAGGGACCAAAAGAAGTTATCTTGCTAAATAACCCAGATGAATTGGGCCTACAGGTAAAAGAAGGCAAAGTAGCTGTGTAGCTGGTCCTGCACCAGTGCAGGCAGACCATAACAGAGAAGAACAAGCCCACTGAAAGCATTTAGGGCATGTTCTTCCAGAAGCAATGGCAGCTACTGTGAGTTTGTAAAGAATAAGATGTGGTTCTGGAGTCAAACTGATGAAATTAGTGTAATTGGGTGGGGAGCAAGGACACTAGTCTGAGGTAACAGCAGGCCTGAGGCACGTATCAGGTGAAAACCTGCTGTCTATTTGCCAGGGTTCTCCATAAAGGCTCTAATTGAATATTTTTCCCTATAACTCCCAGAGCAGAAACTCCCCTCTTCCCAAAAGGAACCACTGGCATTCATACACTCTGAAATATCTCTGACACTGTCCCCAAAAATCATAACAGGGCAGTGACACTTGTTCTCTGCTTCCAGAGAGCATTCTGTGTGAGAGCAGAGACTGGTAGTTTGGTGGCAAGGCCAGTTCCCTATCACTTGCCAAGGACCAGTAAAAAGCATTGCTAACATCACTCAAATATTGATTATTTATCACTCAAAGGTACTGCCAGCTCCACTGCCTCAGCACTGCCCAAAGACCAACATGTGATCTCTCTTCCAGGAGTCCAAACTCAGAACTTGAGCCTGAGTGAGAAGTTGCCATCAGCCACACGATGGCAACTCACCAACATCACAGCTCTGCCTTCCTCCTCCATCCCTTTTACAGCAGTTTGAACAAACACAGTGGGTTTTGTTTGGGTTTTTTTATCCCACTATCTGTAAATTTAGCAATTTGTCAGACTTGCCCAGTAAGAAGTACTTGCATGTGTCTGAGGGGTAGAAAAAAATATTGTCTACATAATCCTAAGGCTGCAACACAACTGTGGTGAGGAGAGAAAGAGTTTGTGGACCAGCCTGCTTTGTGCTCATCTTAATATGTATGGCTTTCTCAGAAAATTAATATTAAATTAATTTTCATCAAGAGAGAAAACTGGAGCAGAATCAGAGACCAGAGGTATTTTGACAGCCCATTTCTTTCTTATTGGAGAGTAACCAACTTTGAGATGGGTGTGAGGACACACAGGGAACCTGCCTGGCAGATAATAATAATAGTAATGGCAAATCCCTACTAAGGATTGTTACTGATGCAGCTGCCATTAATCATTGCCACAGATTTCACCCCTGCCAGCCAAGCTCTCTCAGCTTTTTCAAGCCTTATCCTGCAGCCTCTTGCACAGCTTGAATATGTTGGTGAGTTTCTGGTTCTTCTGGGCTTATGGACTGAACAGCCAGAAGCACTTTATCCACATCAGAACACTGCCCATGAAGCAGCAGAGGTAGGAGACAAGTGAAGCTTTCCACTACCGGTCAGATTTCAATGATTTCCACAAGCATGAAGACAAAATCTTGTCCAGTATGGGCCTTGATTCCACAGCTGACAGGAAGGTACTCTGCCTCCCATTCTCCTCCTCTCAACCACCTGCAGAGATCTCCACATCTCTTTGGATTTACTTTTTTGGGTTCAACTATCAGAACCATGCATGCTGAGATGAGTTTTCACCCAGCACCCATGACACAGAAGTGGCTTTGGATTGAACATCTCAAGCTGACCCAGTTTATATTAAACAGAATGGTAAAAAGCCAACTGAGCTGTAATGAAACCTTTTCAATTTTTAAAGAGCAGATCTCTGGTGTGTCAGGGTAAACTGTTATAATGCCAACAAGAACAAACAGCTTGGAGAAGTACTGCAGAAAATACTTTGAATTTAAGTTAAAAAAAAAAAAAAAATCTGGACTCCCCAAGAAAGATGAAGAGATTAGAAGAGAAAGGCTCCTGATCAACCTGACTGAGTAACTGCACCAAGAAGGATATTAAAGGTAAGAAAAACAGGACCTTCAGTGCTGTTTTGGCAAGACGAATATTGAAGCTGCAGCGACAGGTTAGATAATACAGAGGGAAGAAGGTGCAGAAAAGGAAATGAGCTTTTGAGTGGAAACAAATTCAAGCAGATGAATGCATTCAAGTCAGAAGGACATGATATTTGTGATCCCAGAACAATGAAAGAATAGCTGGCTGATCGCAGCTGGCAACTGCACTATTGATAAAAACACCCATTAGAAAAGAGAGGAAGAAGGTGAAACCATGTGGCTGACAAATATTAAAGGTAAAGGCCTGTAGGTGTTCTGCAAGGGCAGGGAGTGATCCATGTTAGATTTATCAACCTGCCCTTACTATTACATAAGTCTTCCAGAAAACACTAGAAAAGAAAAATAAGACAGAAATAAATTAAAAACAGGGCAAAGCACAACAAGGGGTTGCACAAGTCAGAGTACTGTCTGGGTATCAGGGACCACACTATGGTGAGATCTTGGCTCGCCAGGAACATCAGACAGGAATATAATGAAGATGTCTGGGACTAAAAATTTGTTCTTTGCTCTCACAGCCTCAGTCACCTGACAGGCAGTAATGGAGCTGTGGGCAGGTCATTCCTGAGTTCACAGCATGTTCTCCTGGGTGACCTGCACTTTCTGCAATGCAGGTCCAGGTCCCTCAATATCCAGAGATCCAGCTGTACTTTATCTCCATCATCTGCATGAATGCAGTGAGGAAGACACAGTCCTGTGGGTGATTTCAGTCAGCTCCAGCCACCAGAACCTCTTACCTATCTTCCAAGCCTCTCAAGGCAGAGATTATCTGTGCACTCTCACTGCTTAACAGATGTTCTTGTAAGAGTGGTACCTACTAGCCAGTCACAGCCTGTATGCCCTGGGCACATTCCCACCCCACTTAGAGAAGCAGGCTTCATCACCCTCTTTTTATTCTTTTAGGCAAGCATTGTATACACAAATCATACATATACAAGCTTTCTTCCACATGCTGATACAGGTATGTGTGTCCTGTACATTCTGTTGCACATCCTGTCCTCCAGCCCATGATGTGTTGCACACAGTCATGCTGCTGTTACCCACCACCAATATCCCATAGGAACCCTGCTCTGCAGCAGCACCACAAACCCAGTCTGGTGCACACCTGCAGGAGATATCCCACTCCCTGCTCCCTTCAGCCTAAAAGAGATGGATTCTGGGAGACAGAGAGGTTTTCCCAGGTACAGGAGCAAAACAGGGGTGAGAAGGAGCTGCAGTTCAGGAAGCCTTATGGTGCTTCCACGACATTGTCATTGATCTGCAAGAAGGCTACATGACACTTTGAGATTTTGCTGGAAGCCCTCTCCTTCTCACCTGGCACCCTGCACTGAAACTGTGGGATTGCCTTCATCACCAGGTGTAAAGGCTGCGGAGCCTTGTCACTCAACAGGGAAGGAGAGGGAGCAACCAAATGAGAACCTGCAGCAGCAAAATGGTTCCTCTGGAGAGCTACTGCAGAAAAGGCTGTGCTGAGGATCACCCCCACCCCCACAAACCCCGCAGGGCTGCACAGAGCACTGAGCGTCTCAGGGAACACAGTGAGAGGCTGGAGAATGACAACAGAAACAACACATTTGCATTCCTGACAATGACAACCCTGAATTTCCCCTCTGTGCGCTCTCCCACAGGTCTCTGACCCAAACCTCCTGCTCCCCCACTTGCAAAGCCTTTCATCTGCCTCTTCTTTCCACAGTTCCTCTGCAGCTCTGACAAACATCTACCATTTTGTCTACATTTTTCCTGTCATCCTTTATAGGCCTAAAAAGCTTTGTCTGAATTAATCTTGGGTCACTGGCAAATGGCAAAAAAAAATTTGTGAATAGGTAAGACCCACCAAATCACTCTTTAGCAACACTGGTATAAAAGGCTGCAGGTGTGTGGAGAAAAAATTGCAGATCTCTATATCCCTTGTATTCCAGTACACTTTTATGACACCCATCAATCCACACTTTGCATGACATGTTACTCTGTGACTCCCATTTACTTCACATCCACCCAAAATCCTACAATTGCAACCCCACACGCTCAGCATTTTCCATAACTCCAAAAGACTGAATCTGCTATTTGATTATCTCCTTTTGTTATGACATTCCCATTTGCACGTTCCCCTACAGCCATGTCACTTTAACACATACACCAAAATCTCATTCCTTTATACTTTTGCTTTATTATTCTCACTGTCATGCTGAACATTGCCCCTCCAGCATCTATATCCCTATCCCACATACATCCTTCTCTTTGTTCAAGCCCTTCTCCTATTTGCAGAGGCAATTTAATGGAAGGATTTGTGCAGAGGGTGGGGGAGGGAGGAAGAAGAAGGAAGGCAGGGAGGGAAAAGAGGGATTTGGCTATAACAAGACCATGTAATAAAGCTCCAGTAACTCCAACCCAGCCTGGACCCCTCATTTCAGTAATTAAAAGCAGTAATTCCTCCATTCCTGGATAACCTTTCTCATCTGATCTGTGAAAAGAGGCAGGGAGAAAGCATCCATTTACAGTCAGCACAGACACACCCTGGCAACACAAAGGACTCCAGCCTGCACACAGCCCGTGTATCGCTTAGCAAAAGGACAGGGTTTTACATGCCACGATATTTACCCTAATGCCATCTGAACAAGTGATTTGCCAGTATTTAGGGGGTGAAAAAAAAAAAAGCCAAAAAAAGAAGGCAAAAGCCACAGTGACAGCAACCTTTCCTCTGTCTGAGCCCTTTGTCTCTGGCTTTTCATGGAAGTGCTGTCTGTCAAAACAGCTTTTGAGCCGCACAGCAGCATCACCGCCAGGGATGCACGGAGGGCATGGTAGCTGGCGGGACCACAACAATCCGAGTGTGCTCGGCTGTCATGGCAGGCACAATGGAGAGCTGTGCCGAGGCACTGCCAGAGCGAAGCACGACTCGCCTCTGCACAGCCAGCCCCGGACATGACAACTGCTATTTCACAGCTACAATGGACAAACACACATTCTGCGCAGCAGCCTCCTCACTCGCTCGCATCCATGAGAGCCACAGCAGGTCCAAAGCAATGCAGCCTCTGAAGAGACAAAGCAACCCTAAAATCCTTAAGCTTCATCGGCTAGCTGGCGTCCTCCACAAAAACAGACCGGCCACCGAGTGGCCTGGAAACCAACAGTGCAACTGACACCCGCCCCGATAATTTGTCCATCTCACCTTTCCAGAGATCCTTCCTTCCCCGTCTCCTGTAAGCGAACACACTCTGCTCTGGCACTCCTGAGCACTCAGATTCCAGAAGGCTCCGTGCTCTCTCACCAGGATGCTGTGGGAAACACAGAGTCAATTTTTTTTTTCCCTGATTTTTTTTTTTTCCCCTTCACAGCTGCATCCCTGGCAATGCAGAGGGTCTGCGCAATCACATCTCCGATGCTCCTGCTGCTGCTGCTGCTGCTGCTGTGACGTTGCTGCGTGTGAAGGAGCAAGCATGCCCACAGCACTGCCGCTTCAGCTCGCAGTCAGTCCCTGTGGAACCTCAGACAAGGCAGGGGATGGGAGGGAGCAGAAAAGGAGGGGATGATGGAGGATTGATTCTTACTGGGAAATCAGGAAGGCAGCATGAAGAGACACAAAAAGATCGAAGCCTGTGCAACAAAATAGAGCTGCAGCATCCTATTCTGTGATGAGACTGGATTTCGAACGTTGTGTGCCTGCAGGCTTGCCTGATCTCTTCACCTTGTCTTTGCAAAGGAAAGCAAAAGGGACTGGAGTGTTCTTACTGTTGATAATGGCAGCTAGAACCCTTGGAGATAAAATGGCAGTCTGCAAAGCAATGCATAGGAGGAGGGGGAGGAGGACGGGAAGACTGCAAGAAGCTTCCTGAAGCTTCTTTAAATTTCTGTAGTGCCTTACCCCTGACAGCCACATCAACAGTATCTATAAAGCATCCCTGAAATGCAGCCACCTCCAGGGCAAGATGCAACCACCATCACTTCCCACAGTGCTGAATCCACCTGGCAGGGGCAGGATGTCTGCAGCCCCTGCTCCCACAGGGGATCTCAAATCAAGATCCCACCAACCCTTAGTTGCAAATTGTGATTAAAGGGCTGCCGTGACCTGGGCTAGATCCCAGCATCTCGGCAAAGCAACCCACAGCAGATCTTCCTACCTGAAACAGGGGGTCACCACCTGCAAAACTCAAGCTCTCTTGCTACCTAGAAGGATTTTTCTGAATCTCTTTTCACCAGAGGCAGCTGGTGAGAAGGGGTGATGGAACTTGCTCCATAGCTGCAGGGTAGCGCAGCTCCTGACAAGGCACAGTACCTGTGCAAGGGACAAATGTGGCCACTTTTGCTTTTCTACCTGCTGGGCATAACCACTCACCCCAGAAACTCAGCTGTGCTCTGGCCTGTGCTGTGCCAGGGCAGATGTGTCTAGCACTGGAGCAGCATCCATCCTGGAGGGACCACTCCCACTACTGCCCTTTCTCATCCAGCCTCATGCCTACAGCCCTGCACAGCTCAGAAATTGGAGCATCCACTGGAAAAAGCAAAATCTGAGTGCTCCAGCCTCCTAAACTGAGGCTCTGTGAGAAGTGAGCAGATCACAGCAAGGCAGAGAAGGGGTAAAATTGACACAAAATTCTAAGAAATTAAGAACGGCCACATGGCTGAGTACTTTTTACTTTATGCCATGATGTACCCAAAGCAGCGAACAAGTAACACAAATACAACAACCCAGACAACGTAACACTTTCCAGAAGCTTCTGCTTCTGGAAAGGTCAACATAAAAAGCTATGACAGAAAAATGTTAGACTCATTACTGAAGTGGCAGCGAATTATCTCAGATACAAGAACACAACAAACTTTAAAAATATCTCCTCAACTAGCATTTAAATCAGATTTCCGACAGAAAACCATGGGGCTGGGGGGTGGTTCCTACAAAGGGCTTCAGAGGCAGGAGTCCAGGACTCCTCCCAGCGCCAAGAGACCATTCCACTGGGAAAAGAGAAAGGGCCTTGGGCTATAGGCTGTGCAGGCTGTTTACAGTGCACTGGAGCCAGCATCACAGATGCAGCTCTGCTACTCACCTCCAAACCACAGTGAAAGATCCCTCCACCAGTCCTGGAGGCCAGGCTCCACAGGTCAGGTCTTTCCCAAGAAGTCAATGTATCGGTCCTATCAGCAGAACATCATGCTCCTCAGTCCACTGCCTGCTTTTCCTGGGATGCTTGGGACCCACTCCATCAGCTGCTCCTGTTCAAGAGGCAGGGACAAACCTCCAGGAGGATGCAGGAGTGAGGGACCTACCTCCATGCCTGGCCATTACAGCAGAAAGCCAGTCCTGGCAGGCTCTGCTCCAACCAAGCTGCTGTAAATGAGACTATTTACTGTGCTCCCATTAATGTGCAGCCCCAGGACCCCCGTATGGCCAGTCCCATTGTGCTGTCAGTGTTAATTAAGGCAGTCTCAAGCAGACATCTCCGGCCCCTTCATCTGGGATAGTCAGGGAGCAACAGCAAGGAAAGAGATGGAGAGTTTCAGCTGTGGGGCTCTGTGCAGAACAAGGAGCATTTGTTACCCAGGAGACTCGTTCCCACAGCAGAGAGGAGAATGGAAACTATTTCAGTGCCCTCCCCAGTCCTCCACAAGCATTGCCAATGCTGACGCCAGGAGGTATAAATGCTGGCAGGCTGAGTGGTTGCCTTCCTCCCTGCCCCTGCCACAGAACACTGGCATTAACCAATTCACTGACAGCAATGCCTGTCTGGTACAGCAGACACACACACCAGAGCAGATGGAGTCAGGGGGGTATTTTCTTTGAAATCAGACAGAGCAATGAAGCAGACACGGGGTTCTCAAAGAAACACGCCTATTTGAATGTCTGCTCCCAGCATAAGCGTCTGTACCCTGCTCCCCAAAATGCATTCTGCATGTTGCCCAGATCTCAAACTCACATGGCCTCCACCCTCTGCAGCACACACCCCTTTGCCGCATCTCCCTCCCCGATCTGCCTCAGCAACAGCGCTAGGAACTGATGGCCTGTCCCGAAGCTTTGCAGGCAGCGGGAGGTCTGAGGCGCTCATAAGGAAGAACAAAGCTCTTTCTTGCAGACTGTCTTCTAGGAGATGACTTCTATTTGATCACAGAGATGAGTCAGTGCGAAAAGGGGAGCATGGCTGACTCCACAGTGTCATGCAAGGAGGGAGCAGGGATCCTGCAGACTGGTGACTGTATTCCTTGGAGAAGGAAGGTGAGAGAGATGGAGGTGTCAAATCATGCCTGCCCCTACAGTAACACGGGTTCCCATCTTGCTCCACCTGGGCAGGTAGGGATAGGTGCTTCCCACAGACTCAGGATAGCTGCTTCCCACAGACTCCAGCACCCTGTGGTGTAGGTAGCTTGGCAGGAGAATATTCCTTATCCAGCAATGTCCGTCTCACTATCCACAAGCATCCCAGGTGACAGGCAGGATTTTTGCCATCTCACCTCCTTACCCCTTTTTCCAGGGCTGTCAGAACTGAATGCACAACACAATCTTACCCCTGTGAATTCCAGTAAGGAGGCACATCCTCCCAGTCCTGGGTTGCAGCAAAGCTTACCACTTTGGGGGAGCAACAGCTGCTGCACTCACACTGGACATGAGCCTGGAGTTCCTGCTGACAACAGCTAGGTGACAAATAGATCAACTGGGTATTACAAAGCCCAACACATTTTGGTCTTGGGCTTGGACTTCTCCCTTCATACACCACACAGGAACTGGCTGCTAAAGTCAGCACCTGCCCGTGTACAAGAAGAAGCCATTCCACTTTTGCTGCAATTGTGCAGTAAAACCACCTAGCAGCTAACCCAGCCTCCCACCTATTTGCTGCAAAGCTGCTCCAGCGATGCATGAACTGGAAACAGCTCAGCCCCAGATTCCAGTCAGCTGTCTGGGCTGTAGCTCCAACATCAAGCACTATTCTAGGACAGGTCTTTAATCATCCCTCATCATCAGGTGTGGGGGACAACCTGACCACCCCGGAAACTGCAAGGCAGCCTCAGCTGCTGCCTCCAGCTCACAGCTGTACCCCAGGAAAGGGAGCTGTCTGCCATGTCCTCCTAAAGTGTGGGCATTTTGACCAATCCCTCATTACCTTCAGTGTGTGCACGCCTCTCAAGCAAACATAAGGTAGTACAAGCAACAGCAAGTTCTCCACCACAGCATAAAACCTGTGCCTTGCTATCTGCAGGTGCAACAACAGAAATATGCCTAGGATACACATTCAGACCACATCTGTAGCATGGCTACAGGGACATCTTCACTCTTTCCCATATGCTGGATCATTCAGGAGCAAGGCAAAAGCAGCTCAGTGTCTTCCCACCCTGCTTAAGCCACTGTTTGTGGCCAAAATCTAAATGCCATGGTAACCCCACCCAGCATCAATGCCATCCAGGCTCTTTGGGAAATGCCAGAGAGAGGGATGTTGGTCAGAGTTGAACTACAAGCTATGGGTTTGCTCAGCTGGAGCAAGGGGGAACTAGAAAACAGGAGCCAACAGGAAAGCTGATGATGAAACTTTATAAAAATTCTCAGAAAGGAAAACTAAAATGATTTCCCATTCCTTCAGGGTCAAACAACATCTGTCTGATGCACACAGAGATCAATACAGGCTCAACATACACTCAACATCTTTTCTGTTCAGTGGGAACAGATACAGGAGCTGTTGAATGAAGGGTCAAAAATCCAAGCAGACTGATAAAAACATGTTAGCACAGTGGAAATGCCTGCCCTTAGCCCTCACATTTCCCTGGGGGATCACTAACCGATCCACCCTGAGCCTGCTTTCCAAGGGGAACTGAGGACAGAGGCACAGGAGTCTGAGAGGTTTTGCTGGTCAAAGACACCTTCTCAACATCCGAATTCACCAGCCCACCATGATGACCCTGTGTCTCAGTGAGCCCTGCCCATGTCCACAACAGCAATACTGATTTCTTCAGGGTTAGCAACCCAAGGCAGGAGACACACCTCCAAATGAGGAAATGGTTTCAAAGGAGAAAGTTGTGGCTTTTTTAAAGAAAAAAGTTGGACATTTCTTGTTGCTTGCTAACTGTCTACAAACAGATTTAATTCCCCAAGTTCAGTCCTCTGATGTTTCAGAACATTCTCTGAACTTCCAGCTTATCTTTATCCACGCACACAGCTCACCCCTATTCACTCATGTTCCAAAAATGAGCTTTAACGTCAGCATTTATCCATCCTGTGTTTAAAGTCATATCATTTGAGTTCTCTAATCACTTCACATTAGGTAGGCTTTCCATTTCTTTGATCATACCCGTATTCCTCCTCTGGACCTGACCCAGTTTGCACACAGCCTTCAGAGAGTGACTGGAAATGTTCACAGTCTTTCAAGCAAGGTCTCCTATCCCTTAATATGCTAAAACTTCCCCATCTCTGCTAGAAGTGCCTTGTCCAATGCCTCACATTGGATCATGTGTATCTTTTCCATGGCTACATCATGTTAGATGCCCACAGTTATCTTGTACACCACTCTGAGACCCTGAATTTTTCTCCAATGTCACTTTCCTCCAGTGAGCTTCCAGACGGGGCTGAACTTTTTGCTCATTTCTCAGGCACACAACCATGCAATTTTGAGCTCTCCAGTTCCCACTTGCACTGTTCCTTAAGGAATAATCCCAGCTTTTCCTGCTGTATAACACTGAACAGTCTCTTATAATGCTTCCTTAGCTTGGTGTCTTTAGGAAATATCACTATTAAACTCTTACTTTTCGGTGCACAGACAGTTATTTCATGTACTAAACAGCTTCCATTTTGAGGCTGATCTGCGCTAACACCTTCACTTCAGAGCAGTAAATCTTTCAACACCCCTGTTACCTTCGTCTAGTCTGCTTACTGCCTCTTAGTTCTCAAAGGGTACTATGAACTGAAGAATTACACACGGATTAAAGTGAGGCAGGACAAGCACTTGAGAGATTAATTTCAGATTATTAAACAAACAAAATACTAGCAAATGTCTTGGAACAAATAGACAGGATAGGATACTTGTGTGTCCTGCCCCCTGCTCTTTACTGCACCACCTGCAACAACTTCTAGAAAAATCACACTGGAGGTGGTTCCTCCATCCCAATCACCATCTGAATTCTCAACTTCCAGTACTGAGATCAAATCATTCCTAGTGGTGGCAATTGATGCTTCACTGCCCAGGAACAGAGGCCCTCACAAGCTCCATAAAAAGTCACAACTCCCAGACAGGGCTAGTGCTGGCACAGCTCTGCACAGGGCTGGGCTCAGTTCCACATACCTCCACACTACTGAGGCATCTATGGGAAAACCAAACACTGCCCACAAACAGCTGTCTGTCTCCAGTCCCTTCCAGCCCAGGGTACCAGTATGTTGTACCCCAAAGGAGGCTGGGAGATGTGAATCACTTAGAATTATGTGTGAAAGGGAGAAATGACCCCACAACTCTTAGTGCCCATCTTCTACCCCTAATACTTAGCACCGCACAAGCAAGAGCACAAAAAAATAGCAGAATGTTTCTAGGCAGAGGGAAATCAGAACACAAACAGCAGAATAGCTCCTGAATCATGTCTGTAGGCTCAGCTTTGATCTGACAAACAAGGCTTATAAAGCTGCACAGAAAATCTTGAATTAAAGAAAAGCCTGGACATAACTGATATACACTGAGGTTTCAGGGTGTTTTAAGTAGGAGCTCAGCTCTAACAGCAAAGCTGTTTCTTCAAGGACTCACTCAGATATTGATGATGCTACACTGACTGGGAATATAAACTCCCACCAGTCAAAACCTTGGCAAAAGAAGCAGAAAGGGTATTATTAAAAAAAAAAAAAAAAAAAAAAAAAAAAAAAAAAAAAAAAGCAGCTTTTAATCTGGTAAATGATCACTCTGACCAGCCACAGTAACAGTGGATATTAAGGTGTTACTGGCTTCACTCCTATTAAAATTAGTTTTCAAAACAGGATCAATACTGCCCCTAAAGCACCATTTACCTAAATAACTAGTTTCACAACAACTTAATAGCTCCCCACTACCATGAGGAAAGCCTTAAGTTGCCACATAACAATACACTGGGGGCTGGAGAACTTGGCACCCACAGCACTGCTGCCTTCTGACCTCAAATAAAAATTATGCAATTCCAACTAAGCAGATGAAAAGCTGCAGGGCTGAGCTGAATCTGCAGCCCTGAAATGGTCCACTGTGTACACAGCACACACTGCTCGAGGACGGTGACTGCTTATGGTTCCCATGACGTGCAGCAAAGTGACATTCTCTTCCCATTCCAGGGGCATGGCTGGGCTGACTCAAAGTGAGGGTGACTGCACTGCACACGAGGCTCAGCTCACAGGAACTGCAATGGAAGAGATGAAGCAGGGAAAGGGCAAGCAGAGGAGAAGAAAAACATCACTGTTGGATGCACAGGAGGCCACATCCAAGAATGGAAAAAAACCTCCTGTCCTCTTGCTCAAAGACTGAGTCATAAACATTTCAGTTTTCCAAGGCAACAGTAAGTATGAAAACTGTTCTGGATTTCCCTGCCCAGGGCAGGGAGGCTGGAACTAAATGATCTTTGTAAGGCCCCTTCCAACCCAAAACATTCTATGATTCACCCAGAAAACCCGCATTAACATCACTCTGCACATGCCAAAGTCCTTCCCCACCATCCCTGTTCTGAGCAACAGCAAAAGTCAAGCAGAGAATACACCAAACCGTGAACTCGCCACAAAGAACAGAAAGTTCCCAACAGACCTCCCAGCTCTCCAACATTCCCACTCCACTTTGCGACGAAGCCCAGGGAGTACATAACCACTGGCTGATTTATAGAGACACGTGATAATTATGGTTGTTTATACTTATTTTCCCTCTAAGTTTCTCCAGTTGCCATCCAAACTGGAAACTCAGTGCTGCTCTGCACTTACCTGCACCAGCTGGCTATGTTTTAGTGGCAAACAGAGCAGTGTCTTGCAAAGTGCAAAGAGTAGAAAGAACTCTGTGATTAAAAGATGCTTGAAGATTCACTCCATCCCCACCTACCAGCAGCAACAGAAAAGCACAATATTAACAGGCACAGGGCTCCAGTGATACACAACAGAATGCCTGGGCTCCTAAGCACACATGTCTCAACAGGCACTTAGAAAAGCTGCAAAGGGGAGAGGGAACAGGACCACTGAAAACTTCTCAAGACCCTGTCCACCACTTGTACATTAACATGCTGGCTCTCTGGAGCAGCTATCTCTTACTCTTCACCTGTGCTGTCTACAGTACTGTTAGCTGAAGGGATAAGGTCTACACACAAACAGCAAATTGACATAAATTATAGCCATTGCCATAACACCTCACACAGCACGGACTGCACATCCCCACCCTTAATCACTGCATGACCTGCTCATTCAGAAGGGATCTGTGGTAACTGCAGATCACAGGCAGAGCTTGAGCAATAGTGGCATTTTGCTTTGAGGCAGGCAAACAATATGTAGAGCTGTATGAATAGGCATGTCTTGCACGTGCAGGACTTGGGAGTCATCCTTCCCCTCTGCCCGCACTGGCATGCAGCTCGTGGATGTATCCTAAATGGACAAACTGCTGAGAGCCTGAAGGCAACACGGAAAAAAAGGACAAAAAGGAGTAAACTGCAAAGCAAGTGGGTTAGTTCTCAGGGGAAACCAGGGGGTACATTAAAGCAACTCCAAAATGCACAAAAGGCTGCTGCCAAGAGCAAATGGACAAGCTGCTCTTCACATCCTCAACAACAAGATGATTCCAAGGGGAGTTAAGGTTAGACATCAGGTGTAACAGATAAAACTAACATTCACTATTCCACCAAAAAAAGCATAACAGTCAGGAGGTAAATTGGTTTTCTTAAAATTTTCCATGGTCTTGTATATCTCAGAAGCACTTTGCTTCACTTACTTAGAGGCATGCACCCCTGTTAATCTTCACAGGCCTTTACTGTTAAAAAAATGGAAACAATATGTTTTTCCAACTTTACTGCAAAACACAAATGCCCATGCACAATCTTTGTCAACTCATGGTGTCAGGAAATATCAACAGAAGGAAGGGATTGGATTGCTAAAATGAAGGATGCAGCAGATAATGTCCTGATCAGTGGGAGCTTCCAGAGATTAAATAGAGAAACCCGAGGAATGGCACAGCCCAAGTCCACTGTGCCTGCTCAGGGAGATGTGATTAATATATGGCTTTTGGAGGTCTTATTGCTGTGTGACTTCTGTTTGACTCAGAGAAACAGGAAGCCTCTAATGCAGGATTAAAAGCTGAGAGCAATTTATTCTGTGAGGCAGAATACCTGGAGAAACACAAACACACTCCTGGAAATACACAGCAAATGCACAGGTGCAGCTGAGAGTAAAAGAGCATCCTGTGCCAGATGATCTGGCTGCTAATCCACCTGGCTGTTAAAAACATACTCCAGATGTATATTTTCCCTAAGCAGAATATGCTTTGTGTGAGCTTTCAACCTGCAGATTCATTCCCTTTCATTCACCACAGTGAAGAGACCATTTCCTCAAGAATTTGGTCTTGTTGGAGACGATCCTTGGTTACAGCTGAGAACCCTTCTAAATTTCTCTCTGGATATTATTAACATCTTCCCATCTACCAGGGCAAGCTGTCATGGATCATCAGTCAGCTGTATTCAAGGTCTCCATGTCAGGTCAGCCCATGATTAAGCAACCTTGTGGCTGTATGTGCTTATCAGTGTACATTTAATTAACACAAAGAGTCTTAACTCGCAGCTCCCAGCTGCTGTGCAAGTTGTGCAAGGTCTTCCTTCTCCAAAAGTCATGTTCAAACAACAGGCAGCCATCCCATATGCAGACAAGCACACAGAGCCAAGAAAGGGAAATTTGTTGGCTGTGGGCATTGATTTCTCTCAGGTTGGAGAAAGACCCCCAGTGAAGGGAATGCTAGAGGGATAAAGGGGATCTGCCTGTGGGAGGAAATCCTGTCCTGTTCTCTAAAATAGAAAATAAAAGCTGGCAGAGGCAAAGCCCAGACAGCAATGGTGAGGCAGGCCACAAAGCCAAAGCAGGTCACAGGAGATGGCTGACAAACGTGCCAAGCTTGGATTGTGTCACACAGACTGAGAGAGAACTCAGCCTCCTGTGAGGCAGATGGAAGTGCTGGGGCAGACCGCTCTACACATTCCCCATGGAGACATCTTGGCACTTCAGGAACTCCTGGAATCCCTGGTATGTGGCTCTGGCACCACAGAGACTACCAGGGAACAGTCTAGAAGGCTATTCTAGATAGAAGAACTATTAGAAAACTATCAAGAAATATTCAGCAAAGAGGTGCTTAAGGACAACAAACAAGACGTGCCCACAAAGTCCAGACACATTCCAGTCAGAGGAACAAGAGCATGCCAGGGTGGAAAGAAACCTAGAAGAGCCCTCAGGAGCTCAGTAATACATGATGATACACAGAGCCTTGGCTGAGACCTAATAATAAGCAGCCACCATGGTGACTCAGAGAGCTCTTTGTTGGCTGGACAGGGAGAGCAGCAGGAAGGAACAGAAAAACTGAGGAGCAGGAAGCCCCTGATGAAGGACTGATTGCCCAGAGCACGTTCCTGGAGAAATAGAAACATGCTTTTCATCTCCATGACGTACTTCCATGTCCGGACAATTCTGAAGTCTGTGCTTTCAATACATGCTTAAGAAAGCACTCCATCCTGTGTACACACCCAGCCTGTGGCTCTCGACATGCACCCTGGAAAAGAGAAGACCAGCCAAAATGTGAGAGGGCAAGAATGATGAAGCACTGGAGATACAACAATCCAAGCCAGAAGCCAAGCATCTGCTCTGCTCTCTGGTTCTCAGTGTAACAGCCAGAGAAAATGCTTGGTCATGATGTTCGAACAGGACCTGCTCTCCATCCCTGGGAACATCTTCCAGAATTAGTAGTCCCCTATCAGAGGAGATGAAGCATAGAGTGGCCAACAGCACTTGTAACCTTTTTAGCAATTTTCGTACGCCTGCTGCTTTCACAGCAACCTTCTCTTTCAGCTTAAAATAAATGCAGCCCTTCTGAAACTGCTTGAAGACTACAGAACCACAGAATCATTTAGGTTGGAAAAGATCTCTAAGATCATCAAGTCCAGCTGTAACCATCCAGCCCTTCCTCTACAAAGCCAGAAACTGGAACTGATGTATCTGGGAATGCAAATATGGGGGGGGGGGGGGGCAAGGATCTATAAAAGGGATTAATGCCTGAATTCCAGCATCTGAAAGAGAGATGCATCTCTGTCCATGATACTGCTGCTGTCAACTCAGAGCAAACAGGTGAGCCCCAGCTTTGCCCTGTGTTTGCATCCAGAGGACATCTCACTCACCCCCTTTCCCTTCTCCTGTGTGTGAGGTTTCATATATTAAGCTATGGGTGCTCTACTCCCACAGGGGCTTCTACATCCCATACGAGACCAAGTCAGAGTGTAGCCACATCATCCATCTGAAAGACGCATTAGCTCTTTCTTCACACAGGGCTTTTTTGAGCGTGAACCCATCAAGAAGCCTTTTTGTGAGTTCTGGGCTTCATACACCAAGCACAAGGACTAAGTGAGGTCTTCTGCCTTCCAGTGAGATCCCCTGCTTTCCAGCACACAGAATGATGCTGCTGCAGCATGACTACAGCTGAATTGCATAACCAGCATTGAGTCTGACCAACAACAAGCAAAACCCAATCTACGGAGAACAAACCAGCTTCACAGTGGGATGGTGCATCCTGCACTAGCTCCAGAGATATCTCTGCTGTGTGGTCCAGCTCTCAGTTATGGACACCAACTACACCATAAAAAGGGCAGAATTTTGGGATAACATACATGTTTATATGAATGCCAGAGCTACAGCCATAATGCAGCACACAGATTTAACATCCTTTCCACAGTTAAACTAATCTCCAGCTACTAGTCCTCATGATAAACCTAACCCAGAACCAGAATACCTCCATATCCCATTCTACAGCACAAGACTTTCTAATGAGGCAGCAAGCTCTGGCCACCAGCAGGGACCTGGCAGCAGGCTAGATTAAAGCTAGATTAAATTTCCTGTACCTCTCATTAGACCCAGCGATAATACTCAGAACACACAGGGAAAGCCCAGTGGCAAATTACCTAATTAGAAGTGAAAGTCTCACACTTTCTTGGTGAACAGCATATCTGCTGAAGCTGAGGGTCACAGTCCTCTATAGTCAGTAGGACAGCAAGACAAGGAAAATAAGGGATGTTGTTCTGGACCCCCTCCTGCTGCCCCCCACCAAGGGTCCAACGCTGCTCTCTATGGAAGATTCCCAACACTTTGGCTGAAATGACGCCAGCACTTGGGCAGGGCTTGGTGTTATTTTTAACACTCGCTCACATAACTCTTTGGATGAATCCTGGGAAGAGCTTGTCACCAAAATAGTACACTGTGGGCACTATTTATACACCCACTGGCAGCACCGCAGGATATGCTGGGGAAAGCTAGTGCACCCCTTTATCCTCCTCATAAGGATAAAGTGGCCATAAAACATGTTTTGCTGTTTGGGGTAGTCCTCAGAAGTGAGCCATCACCTGCAGGAGGCCTGGTATCCCTGTCTGTCCTGCTGAGGAGACAGACTCTCATCCACATGGGAGGGAAGCCCAGGTACATTAGGCTCGGAGAAGATGGATGGCTGAGCACACATCCCAGCTGCTGTGGACTAAAAAGGGAACAGTTGTGCCTAAACACAGAAAATGCTGATGCCTTCCTATTTTATCTCTCCTTGGCTGCTGCAGGGAAATCCAGCAGGGATTGAGTTTCTTGGTCATTGCCTCTTTTCCCGATGTTGGAGCAGCAAAGGTGTGCAGTGCTGGGGACAGGTGAAGCACTGAAACGTCAGCAAGGTTCACTGTAAAGGAGGCACCAGACTAACAAGACTGACTGTCCTTTATCCCTAGGGAGAGTAGCAGCCTTATGCTTTTCCATATCAAAACAGTGTGCCCTAAAGCACTAAAGGAAAAAAAAATCAAAAGCAAAACACCCTTTTGAGACTATTCAAGGAAAAGAGCTCTTCCCTTGTCTGATTTTCTGGGTTAAAAATAACTTCTCTAAAGCCATTTCTTAGCCTATTGAACTTCCTTCATTTTTGTCTTCAGTGAGTTTCTCCTCCCGCCCCCTTTCTCCCAAGACACATCGGACTGCTCTCTACTCTCACATCTCCTGGAGAAGCAGGCAGCATGACAGTATAGGATGCTGCATGAGAACGGACAAGACAGAGAAGTCTCCATCTTGAAGCAGAAAAGTTTGATTTTTCCAGTATGTAAGTAAAAATAAAACGTATATACACATCTTGTTTCCCTGCAAGAGAGGCTTCCGCCTGAGCAGCATACTAGCTGTCTATCAGAGCTACGGAACAATGCAAAATAAACCCACTAATTGACACATGCTGTAAGGGCAGGGCAGGACTGGTCACATTACATTTAGCAGAATAAACAGAAGGGATCTGCTCCTACCTTGCCAGGTACAGCCACCCCAGGACGTGGGCTCAGCTCACCGCAGCTGGAAGCTGAGTGCAGCAGCACTGGCATGAGAGCCACAGGAGGAACTCAGCATGCAGAGCCAGCGATAATCCAAGGCAAAACCAGCTTGTCCCCGTGCCGGCTCAAGGATCAGCGAGCCGTGCTGCGGGGAGTCTCCGCCGGCTGCTCCCCTGTTGATGCAGGATGGCGAGCAACAGGCAAGATGACAAGGCACTTCTTCCAGGCAGGAGCTGGCTGAGGAATTCCTCCTGTTGCCAGCCACCTGCCCCCCGTCAGGCACAGCGGTGCCAGGGTCTCACTCAGGGAGCATGTGGGCAGGAGAGAGGGCGAGGGCCAGATTGCTAATGAAAGCCCCAGTGTAAATACAGATGCGCACCGGAGCGGGCTATGGCAGAAATGCAGCTCGTATTACAGAAAGCCATTTACAGCAGGCGCAGAAAGCAGGGAGAGCGTGGCGGGGCTGTGCGGGATGTGTCCACTGCCTGCCTGCTGGACAGAGGGTGTGAGGGCAGCTGCCACCCAGGGGAAGCCATGGGGTGAAGTGACCACTAGCAAGGGGAGACCTCCCCCCAATTTCACATTCTCCATCAGATCCTAAGCTCCACACACAGTACGTGCTAGCAGTAATGCAAACCCATCCAACTTTCCATCCTGCACCCCAGCTAGGACAGCCCCAGCCTCATGTTTTCTCCGGTGCAGAGTGCCACAGCAGCCCATCACGCCAGGGAGAAAGGCGGACTGGAGCACTGCACCTGCTCTGACCCACTCCTGTTGACCAGGCCCTCTTCCCAGGCTCTGGGTCTCCACATCTTCAAGACGCACCCCCCCTCTCCCCAGTTCAATGTCTTTGGTATCTCCCATCAGGATTCTTCTTTCCCTGCCATCTCAGGATAATTTACAAGCTGCAGCTGGAACATGGAGGGTAGGGACTAGGTTGGTGTCAGAGTTCTTCACTCCCACATGCCTCTCCCCTGACAGGGGAGGCCTTTTCAGAAGTCCTTGTTAATCAGAAGGCAAATGGGACTCTTGGTCATTCTCATTCTCCAGGTTGTTGATTATTTTCTGATCAGCATTTTCTTCACACCAGGCTTTACACCAGCCTGGTGCACAGGAGAGACGGCACCAAAAAGCCTCGAACAGACAGAATCAAGGCTCTCTTAAAGATAATTCACCCAATTATCACCAAGAATATACATTATTTCTCTTTTTCTTCCAATAACTAACTAAATCTCTATTCATGTGACACTACACTGTGGCAAATTGTGCCCAATGGTCCTGTGTCCCCAACACTGCAGAATATGGAGATGAAGAAGGAGGAAGAAGCCTAAAAACCACAAGGATCCTCCAGCTTGTCTTCATCTACTTACCATACTAAGAAACCCAAAATTCTAAATTTCTCACCTTGTGATAAATTAGGTATTATGCTACTACCTAATTTACATTCTTGAAAATTCTGTTTCATCCCAGAACCTGGGAAGCCCTTTCCATGGATGAAGGTTAAAATCAGTGTTTGTGAGAGGGTTTGGATCCCTTAAAACATGCAGAGAAATATTCTCTGCATTCTGGGTTCCAACAAGTTGGCATCACAGACTATTCTGAACTGGAAAGGACAATCACAAGGACCATCACAAGGACCACCAAGTCCAACCCTTAAGTGAATATCCTATTCAGGAGTCAAACCCACAATCTTGGCATTTAACACCATGCTCTAACCAACTGAGCTCACCTCATGGTTAAGAAGCAAGGTGTCAAAGGGATCAGGGTCTTTTCTTCCACTGTGCCTTCAACTAGAACCAGCAGCAGAGGAGAGGTTTGAAGGTTTCAACCAATGCTCATTAAACAAGCATTGGAAGATCTTAGGGAGAGGCTGGGAAGGAGCTTCCATAGCACAGCAGGCACTGCCTATAATCCATGTGCCAGGCAGGCATATAGCTCACACCAGTGACCTCTGGGTGAAACTGCCAATGAAGAACTAGGAATTCCTATAATTCTCGAGCAAACAGTCTGCAGGGACATGGGGACCTCCAGCTCAGTGGGGTAAAACCTCAAGCAGACCACTTCCCTGCTCAGTGCCTCAGTTTCACCCCCTGAAAAACAAGGACAGTAACACTTACCAAGCTGTTGTGGATGTTGAAAAGTTAACTTCCTCAAGGGATGCTGGCAGCCTGTAAACAGGAATGAGATTCTGTGGGACTCTCTTCCCACCCATACAGCAGAGTCCTTGTGACTTCCCTCAACATATAAGCTACTGCTTGCAGCTTTCTTCACCCTCACCACAGCAGGTACCTTGCAAAGACAGGGATCCCCATTACCCCCAAAAGCGGGAGCATCAATCCCTCTACCAGCTGTGCCCAGGCCATTTGCCAGGCAGGAATGCTGTGCACCAGCCCAGCCTCAGCCGAGCTGTCAAAGCAGCGGAAGGGCTGAGGCTGCACTGCTCTGGAATTCCAGAAACGCATGAACACCCTGTCAGCCTGCACCAGGAATGACTCCTCCCTGCCCCGGCCCAGGCTGAATCACTGGAAATACCAAAACAACGATGAGGTCACGTTCCCCGAACAAAGAACTGGAGCCAGATATAGCTGCATTAAGAAGTATGCTAAAAAGGGATTCGGTGTAGGGGCTGGGGGCTCTGGCAGACAGGCACCATGGGCATTTGTCTCGTTTAAAAACAGCTTGAGGCTGCCAGGAGACTTTTTTCTTCTCTGTAGGGAGCAGGGAATTGGCTTCAAAACTCTTCACCCCTCCCACTGAAAGAGGCACAAACATTGTAATGTTTATGAGTTCAAGGAACAAGGCAGAAGTAAAATATGACTGGATTCTGAGTCCAGTGTTCCCAAAATCTCACTGTGATATGATGATCAGGCTTAACCAGTGAAGAATTCCCTCACAGCAAACTGAAGGGCAGACAAGAAATAATATGCCCATTACTGTTTTTTGCTTTTGTTACAGTCTCAGCCAGCTTCCACAAAACAAAGCAAAATGAAACAAACAAACAAACAAACAAACCCCCCAAAAACCCCAAACCAAACCACCAGAAACATTGATTTGGTAAGTTTTCAACAGGATGAGCAGCAAGTAGCAGTGTCTTCTGTTAATGCTTCTAAAATGACTACTTCACTATCACCAAATAGACTTTTCAAGGCTTTACAGTTCCAAACTTTCACAGTTCTCTGTGGAGGAAGACTGGAGACATTTTGCTATTTAGACTGTGAAGGAAATTGCAACATAAAACTTGGAAAGGATAAAGGAATTCACAACAGAATTTTCAATAGCCTGTTCTTTCCCCTTTCCGTAGGACGAAACATTTGGATGGACACCACCACCACCCACAGTTTTGTGAATAAGAGGCTCTAAGAATCCAGACTTTGTTCCATCAGGACATAAACCATATCTCAATCATAAGCCAAGAGGGAAAGAAGATAGGACTAGACAGCTAATGCCAAGCACGCCACCTGCCCAGCAGGGCAGTGCTTACTGGGCTGGCACGCCCTGCAACAACCACAGCATCACCTGGTACACCAACCCAGCTGATGGGCCATGCCTGCATCAGTCCCCTTCTCCTGCAAGTCCATCCAGATTTGCTAATAAAAGTGACAAGAAAATCTGTGGCGAGGTGTGCGTGACTCCTGTGGGAGAGTTGTGAGAGCAGAAGTGCTCAAAACCAAATCAGTTCATTTTCACCCCACTGTTCAAGCATGCTCTGGTAACCAGAACCACCTCAGTGGGTTACACCATGAGTTCTTCTAGTCCACTGTCCTATCCTTGATAATATGGCACTGGCACATAAAAATCACAGAGTGATTTTACTGAGCGCAATCAAGAGTGATCTCCCCTAATGACACTTTCTTCTAGCCAGCAACAATCAGGAACTCCTAGAGCTGGAGGTCACACACTGACCATTACATTTCACAGACACTGAAACACATCTCTGCCATTGAGGTGTCTGGTTCCTTTTGGAATCTGTGTGTATTTTCAGTCTTCATGCCATCTCATAGCAACATGTTCTACAAATCAACTGTGTTGAAAAAGGACTTCCTCAGCCTCCTGTGTAATAAATTATCTTGCTGGATGCGCTTCCTCTGCGCTGTGAGAAATAGCAAAGTTTATTAAGGTCAGTCTTCACTCAACTTCTCCCTCCTGAACACTATTACAGATGTTTGCTCTTTCCCACTATCACCTACTTTTGCTTGTCCCTTAATCATCCCCATTCGACTTTTCTGTATCATTTCCAGGTCTATATTACTCTTTCTGAAAGTTGGTATGTGACACCCAAGATGCAGGTACAACATATCTGTGTAGTATACAAGAATATATCTCAGCAAATTTTGTTTCCAAGTGCTTTTTGGCTACAGCTGAGCACGTTTAGCTGATGTACTCAGTTAACAATGCACACTCCGAACAGCTTGTTGTGGGCAGTGAAAAACTGTTTACAGATCACTATTGCATGTGGCATTTACCAGCACAATCTCCCATTTGCTGCTTTATCATGCTAATAGTTCTGCAAGCTGATCATGAAATTCCTCAAGAAGTTTTCAAACCTACCACCCTGACTAAGTTAGAATCACTAGAAAATTACAGTCTTCACTAGGTCTTCCAAACCACAGCTAGATGCATTGCACAGGGACCCCTGTGGGACCAGGCACTGCCAAGTACCAGAGCTTTGATGCCCTGCAAAGCATAGCATTTGACAAGGAGTGCTCCAAGCACAGTGACCAGGAATGCTACATAATTTTTTAGGTCCCTTCCAACCCAAACCCAAACCATTCTTCGTTTCCTGGCCACCTTTCTGTTAAGAAAATAAAGCTTTAATTGCAAATATGATTCAGCACCATCATGATTCTGCCAAGGAACCCTGAAAAAGCCTGCAGTATTGGGTGGCTGAGGCACACGCTCATCCGTAGCTCCACTGAGGACTCAGGTGGAAGTGCAGAGTCCACATCAATGTTTAAGGACTACAAATGTGCTCACCAAACACTCACCCCAGGCACAAGAGGTGTGAATTGTGGAAACTGTGGGCTTCAGGTGAGCAGCAGCTATCAGGAGGAAAACCTCAATCAGGCTTCATGTTCCAGAATCAGAAGAACAGAGACCTAGAGCCAGCAAGCCTCAGAAAACACCCTGCTATGATTCCAGGGCTTTGGTGAACTGGGAATTAAGTACTCAGTGGAAGGCAGATTTCCTAAGGCAAAAAAAGAGCTGAGGGTAGCCAGCCTCCCTGTATATCTACAGCACACTACAAGCAGAAAAATTCCTCACAACCAAGTTTAACCTGAAGCACTCCAAGTTGAGCTGGCAAACCAGCAGGTTCTGATGCCTGGCCTAGCTGCAGCAGAGGTTACCACAGGAAAGAGCATCAGGCAGCTACAATACAGAATCTTCATTTCATGTATTTCCAGAGCTCAAAACCCAGGGATGGAGTGGAGGGTGAAGGAGCACTTCCAAGGGTGAAGGAGCACTTCATCTATCCCTCATCTGTTTTGTACAAAATACTACTTACAATCCCAGAAGGGAGACAGAAATGAGGTTTCAATAAACCGTAAGTCCTATGCAATATTATGGTTTGGGACATTACATTCTCCACTTCACATTAAAAAAAAAAAAAAAAAAAAAAAAAAAAAAAAAAAAATTATTTCTGCACATTGTCCATTGAACACTGCCCTGTCAACAGATGCATTGATCCATCCAAAAGACAACACAACCAAGCCACTGAGTAAGGAAAATGCGTGATACCAGGCATCCTGCACAGGAAAATGTGTCAGACAGCATCTGCTGCCACAGCAAAAACTGAACCAGAAGCAGAACTGCAGAGAGACTACTGCACAGCCATAAACCAGGCTTGCACCTTCTGAATATTCTATGACCCCTTATCCACAGCCTGAAGGTTTCTGAGGGACAACTGCCAGGAGGTAAGGAAGCCTCTGAAGCAGCTGCTCTAGGTGTTGCTGTCTAAGACAAAAGGATGCAAACCCACTGCTGCCAGCAAAAGGTCACCAGACTGGAACCTTGCCCAGCAACTTCTACAAAGCACTCTAACTAGGAGAATTTCAGACTGCAATTTTTCAACATGAGAGTACAAATTAATTTTCTAAATACAGACCTGCCCTCTACATGGAATGAATGGCCTGGATGCCCACAGGGCTGATGGAGGTTAGTATTTGATGACACAAAAGCCTTCAGTTTAAAATCCAGGGCAGCTACTGACTCCCTGAGTCACCTTGGTGTGCATACTTCAGGCCCTGGCTCCCCGGTGAGCGAGGAGATATTGATGCTCCCTGCCTCTCAGGGGAGGCAGAATGCAATAAAGCTTAAAAGATGTCAGGATCCTTGTGATAAATCCCAAGGTTACAGCAGGAAAACAGGATTGCTCATTATAAACAAAAGCCAGGCTTCTTTTATGAAGTGCCTGATTCGGATGTGGAGGCAGGATGCAGCCAGTAACCATTGGCCTTGCCTGGAGATACTGCTCAGATCAGATGGTGCTGTGTTCGTGGGGCTGGTGATGGCATCTGCAGACCTGGCCCAGCCTCACACTCAGGTCTGAAAACAGCTCTCACAGTGCAGACAAGGAATTCAGCAGCACAGCCCTCACCAGGGCACACAGAGCTCCCCAAAGCCAGGCACGACGCTCACAGAGAACCTACAAAAAGCGAGAGGTTGGGTCATATGTTTTCCTAATTCAGAGGAAGCCTGGCCCAACTCTGATATCCCACATCTCTTGGTGTAGAGAGTGGGGGTTGGAAAAGTCGAGATCCATTTATAGCTGAAAACTCTGGCAGAGGGCTCAGCGTTGTGTGGAAAAGCAGGAGCTGACAGCTCAGTACAGTCAGCTCTACCCAGCTGGAGAGGAGAGGCAGGCTGAGGAAAGAGACAGGGGTATGGAAACCTCTTCCCTTCAAGCTGGGAATGATTGGAGAGAGGTGGCTTCCCTACAGGGCCAGGAAAAGAAAAAAACACTCTCTACTTCTAAGGGAATTATAAGAAGCAGGGTAGCAGAAAAGTAGCTTTGGAAAAACTGAAGAGTTGCTGTGCTGCAGATACGGCCAAAAGCACTCAGAGGTCAAGCCCAGGCTGCAGGGCTCTGTACCCTTCTTCTGAGCCTTTCATCATGTCCAGCCCTGCAGCAACATGAACCTTTATAACAGAGACAGGGCTGTCTGGGAACTCAGCCCCACACTTATTGCTGGGAGAAATGGCAGCTCCTTCACTCCAGCATATTTACATCAGCCAACACATCAGCAGATGTAGCAAAACGTGATAAATAGCAAATATAGCAGATGTAGCAAAACAGCATGCGGGCTTGCCAGCCCTCATGGAAAAAGCTTGGCCCTGAGGACAAGGCACCAGTTTAAAGCATTAGCATGCGCAGACTTATTCTGTGATGACTTCAGCTCCTCCCCATGTTGTCAGGCCTGAGAGGAATTTATGTAGCTAACCCAATTTAGCTAACAATTGTGCATGTTCATAATAAAATTAGGAAAAACAACCACTAAAACTGTGTTAAAGAACACAGAGATGATGAGGCTGTAAGAAAAGCAAACACAGTCTAAGCAAGGCAGTGAAATACCAGACCTATCGTGTAGGCACTGATAAATGAAGCATCATGAAATAAAAATTCTGGTCACCCACATTTAAAAACGTTATACTCAAATGAACAGGTGCAGAAAGGGCCTGAGGGAAACAGAAAGCCTATCAAACAAGAAAAAACTTATGAGCCTGGCTTGTTTTGCCCAGCCAAATGTAGGCAGAGAGCAGATAGGATTGCTGTCTAAATATATCACAGGAGACAAACAAAACTGCTGAAGCAAAAGTATAAAGCTGGTATGACAACAAGAGAATTAATGTGGTGAACACATTTAGGTTGAAAATTAGAGAGAGAGAAAAATCAACCCTTAGGACAGGAAGCTTTCCAAATGGAATACCTGGATTTAGGATAAATTTTATCAGTTTATCAGGGGTTAGAGGATACTGTGCATGTGCCCACAGATATCCAAGAGGGCCTTTATGCTCCTGTTTTTATTCCAGCTGGTAATTAGCTTGGTTCATTACTGAGATGTCTCCATTCATACAACAGACTTTGCTGAGTATCCAGTTGGTGAGCCCAGGGCAAGCATGTAGTGCTCCTCTGCCCTCCAATTTCCTAAGAGCTGCTCATGAGTAAGGACTTCCAGGCTACAGGTCAGTGGGAGAGAGTTGTGCGGATGCACATGGGCAGAGTGAGAGCTGCCAGCCAACCTGGAAGGAATGTAGATATTGCAGCTGCCAATGAAAAACACCCTTGAGGTGCCTCTGCCCAAAGGAACCAGCTGCCCCATGGTATTAGGGACAGAGATTGCTCACAATCACCCTGTGGATTCAGTGGAGAGAAGATGTTCTAAGCTCTCCTCTGCTGCAGTGTATGACAAGGAAACGTGTCATCACTGGTTATCAAAGAATCGCAGAGTGGTTTGCATTGGGATCTTAGAGAACAACTTGTTCCATCCTCCTGCCACAGGCAGGGACACCGGGCAGCAGAGAAGGTTGCTGAGAGCCCCATCCAACCTGGCCTTGAACCCTCCCAAGGATGGGGCACCCACAGTTGCTCTGGGCAGCCTGTGCCACTGCCTCAACACCATCAGGGCATTATCATTCTCGACCCCCCAAACTGCAGCCCAGCCGGGTGGCAAGTATAGGCACAACAGCAAAACAATGTTCAAACTGTGAATATTTATATTATGGAATAATGAGGAGGCAAAAAGGGAGGGGGTGAAAACAAAACCCAGAATCTATTTCAGGCATTAATTTTTGACATGCCTATGAAACACGAGAGCTTCATAAAAGACTAAATTATAATTTTTCAGACACCGCACAGACGATGACACACGGTTTGACCTCCCCCGGGCAGCCAAGCAGAGCACCGCGCACACGAGAAACAGCGACCCCGCTCCTCCCCGCACAATCCCCGCACAATTCCCGCACAATCCCCGCACAATTCCCGCACTGTCCCGCCCGCCCTGCCACCGTGCCTTACCGATCGCCCGCATCGCTCCGCTGTTTACAGCCGCTCCACGGGGCGGGCTCTCGACGCTGCCCGCCCCCGCCGGGTCCTCCGCCTAAGGATGTCTGACGTTTCCTCTGAGTTTCCTCTTAAAACATCCTAGCCAGGATGGAAAATTTTGGGAGTTCGTGTGCTTCCCGCGTCAGGATACGGGATGAAAAGGGCTGCCGTCTCAGATCTGTTGCCACACAGACCATCCCCTCGTGCATTTCTGGTTATAAACTTGTTATATCAATTAACAGAGTGCCAAGGAATCTATCATCCCAATATTCTCTTTTTATTAAAAAAATCCAATTATTTTACAAAATCAGGAGTAATATAGGACAGACAACACTACCAAGTGATGTGTTTCAAATGCTGATTGTGACAAACCACTGAAAGAATTGTATCTGGTGCAAGCTCACCAACAGCTTTATTATCCCCTACATGTTGTAGCCAACATTTTCAAATCCCCTTTTAGCCAGAAGGTGAGTACTTTGCACGTAAACCGTACGAGAAGAGAGGCACAGTGTCAGATTTTCCTTGCTCTGTCAGCACAAGGTCTGCCTCTGCTGCTCTGCAATATATTCTGCTGCATCAGACTGGGAACAGCTTTGATAGGACTTTGAGTCCGCAGACCAGTCTGGGTATCATGGGGATGTCTGCTTATCTACACAAATTCTCATTTTTCATCTAACCCCAGAGAGGCTGACTGTGAAAAACATAATCCTCATCAGAAAGCCATGATTGTCTTTGCAAAGTGAATGGTAAATCAGGGGGAGGTGACAAACATTAACTATCACAGTGGTTTCCTCAGCCACAGTGCAGGCTCTCACTTAGGTGTCTCCTTCCAGAGGAGATCACCAGATAATTCACTCCTTCGCTAGCAAGCAGCTCCCAGACACCGAAGTCTGGATGCAGTCCCAGCTCCAGTTTTGCACTGGCCATACTGAAATTTAATACCACACTTTGCAACAAGCCTCCCCAAGCAGCAGGTGCAACAGAGTAGTTTGTTGGTTTTTATTTTTTTCCCCTTTCCTGTGCTGAGTTAAACACAGGGAGATGAAACCTTCTATTGGAGTTTAAACAGTCTCATGCAGCAACTGCTGAAACTGGGACCACAGGCAGCAGGGTGTTCCATGAAATGGGGACGTGACTGGCCTCTTGCCATCGTATGCTGCCTCCACTGACAGCTTAAAGACTCACAGCAGAGTCTCATAAATATCAACGGGTTACTGCACAAAAAAATCCAATTCAAATGAAGGAAGGAGTCTAAATTTGTATAACATAGCTGAAAAAAACCCCAACCTCAACAAAAGACAAAAACAATCCAAAAAATCCTAACAGCCAGGGCTTAGCCCTCTGCACAAGAAAAAAATCTGCATTTAGGCAGCTCAGCAGTGCTGGCACGACAGACTCTCATGCTGCCACGCTGGCCTTCCACCCAGTAACCCTGCTGATTATGAAGTTGGTGTAAAAAAACAGTGAGCAAATCCCAGTCCCTCAAGATCACCACGTCTTTAGCTGTGTCTGTGCATTTTAGGTCCCTCTGCTGGCAGTCAGACTGGTAGGATTTTCAGCTCTCTACCGCCTTAGTTTGATAATCTGTTCCCAAGTAAAATGAGAAACAGAAACAGCATAGAGAAACCCTGCTGCCATGAAACACTGCAGAGACTTCTGAGGCCTCATTACATTCCTCTGAATTGTGACTGCTCTGCTTATCGGGGAGGGTGAGGGAGCCACCAGGTCATGCTTTGTCTCTTACACTGAGCCTCAGCACCAGTGGAGTAAAGGCTATTTCAGCTGCTGGCCATGAAAAAGCTTTTCTGGCTTCAACAATTCTGGTGTGATCACCATCAGGCCAGATGTGCACCTCATTCTGTTAAAGGGGGAGCAGATGCCTCGTGCTGGCAGCTCAGGTGAGCCCTAACCATGTCACAGGCTTCTCAGGGGCCAGATCTCATGGTTTGATCCATAAGGAAGCATGGACGCCTTCTGCTCTTTTATTTTAAGTCTAGATAAAATGGCTGGTGCCCAGTTACAAAACTTGAGAGGGTTCTGAGGACAATAATCCTTTACAAGAACAGATTTGCAACCCAGATAAATCAGGGCAGGCTGGTGAGAGCTCCTGGTCCCTTGACCAGCTAAGGGTTTCTCTGAGTTTGCAGCACTTCCTGAGGGCAAACGTGGGTACTGGCCATCTCTTGAGAACGTGGATTACAGTCAAAAGGCAACAGTCACACATGTTACAAAGACTGTGGATTTGTGGGTTGTGTGGCTGGACCTAAGGCACACCTGGGGTCAATACTGTCACCCCAGTAATACGGCCCAGAGTAGATTCATGAAGAAAAATGAAGGCACATGACTGAGAAAGACATTGCCAATTCAACCTTTCCCTCAGACTGGAATTCTCTTTGCTCTGAGGTATATAGTTAGAGGGAGAAACAAAAAAGTAACGCTATGAACAATCTCAGGGAGCAGAAATGCTTCCCACAGCACGTGCTCTCCTGTGCCAGGGAGGCCCTCTGGGATACCATACAATTCCATGCTCCAACTCACCCTGCCCACTTCCCCAGCAGCGGCACGTATCTTTGGAAAAGAAACTAGAATCAGAGAGTGCACATGGGTGACAGGAAAGCCCCAAGTCCTTGATTTGGCAGCCTGGAGGGCAGAACTCTGGGCAGCCACTAGCTTGGTGCCTTGCAGACAGCTCTCCTGACAGCCCTTTGCTTTGGTTTGCTTTGTTAAATTTTTAAGGGGGACCGTGGAGGGGAGGTGTCTTTTTCTTTTTTTTCCTTCTCTCCTTTTTTTTTTCCTTTTCCCTTTGTTACAATCCTTTGTGTTTATATTTGTCACTATTTGGTGAAAATGTTCCCGTTGTGGCAAAAGGTGATTTTGGCCGCATGTTTCTCCCAGACATGATGAGTGCTCCGAAGCCGTGCTGGTGAGAGAAGGCGTAGCCAGAGCGGCGGGTGCTGGTGCGGCGCAGGCGTCGCTTGGGTGAGGGTGGAGGGGGCCGCTTCTTGGCTTCTTTGATCTTCTGCAGGACCTGGAAACCAGAAAATAAGGCAGAAAAAGTGGAAATGGCATCATTATTCATGAGCAGAGAGGAGCGGAGAAAGGGAAACAAAAGCAGGGATCCAAAGGCAAAAATGAGGAACGGGCAACTTGTCTTCTATTCCAAAAGGTGTTCATGGGAGCATCACCTGTAAGTCATGTGAGGGAGTGACTTCCATGTATTCCCACAGTTTCAGTCAAACCACCCAAAATGTGAAAGTCAACAAGCCAAAATTCCAGAAAATAAATAAAGAAACATTTAAGAATTTGCATATTTTATATAAAAAACAGACTACTAAAGGGAGTTTCTGAGATGTAAGTGCTTTTTATGATCATAATGATGATTTTTATAGAATTATAGAAACATAGGGTGGCTTGGGTTGGAGGGGACTTTGAGGATCATCTCATTCCAACCCTGCTGTCACTATACCAGGTTGATCAACACCGTATGCAACCTGGCCTTGAATGCTTACAGAGATAATAGAGAGATTCCTGTATTCCTTTGCAGATGGGAAATAAATATTGCACTTTATTTGCAAGCAGTGGCCTTTCTGCTCCCATGTGGCCACTGAGCCAATCTGCTGTCAAGGATCTTTTCAGAATGAGGCTGTCTAATGCAGGAGGCTGCTGTTGAGAGCCTGTGGCTCAAGAGAACCCCCAGCTGCCAGACTCCTGTGTGCCTTGCTTGGCACAATGGCAGTGCTCAGCCTCTCTAAACATCAGGCCTGCCTGATGGGTGACTCCATAGTGCTGGAAACCCGCTCCTCTCCTATGACCATTTGCTTCGAAGATGAGGTAGGAAAGTAATTTTGTGCTGGAGGGAGAGGGACACTCAACCTCAGCAGCGAGGCTGGGATTCTGGGTGACAGCTGTGTTTGACTTGTGCTCAGCTGGGGTAGACTCAGCCTATTTTTACACCCCCGAACTGCCTCGAACTGTCCCCCAAGGACCTCCCTACCCAGCAGTTTCCTCTAGCACCCTCCTACCCTCTCTGCAAGGGCTGGGAATTCCCCTAATGTGTTCTCCTACAGTCATAGAGAACCTGTGGAGCTCCACTGGGCATCCCGAGGATGGCCAGGGAGGGAGGGCGTGCGTTCCCCTGGGGCTGTGCTCTGACACTGATTCGCAGCAGCTCGGCGCAGGGAGAGGAAGGAAGCACGAGGTGGCAGTAGCATTCAGCAAATGCTCCTGTTTGGAGGCGAGCCCAGTGAGCTCTCTGTGCGCTGTTGTTCTTAGGGGTCCCCTTTGGCTGCAGTGAGCAGTGTGCTCCCTGCTCACTTCATCACTCCCTGCCTCTCCTTGCCCCGGTGCCCTCATCTTCATATTCCCAGGAATGGGAGGGAAGGGGTTCCAGAGGGGGCTACAAAAAGTAAGTACTGAAATAAATTAAAAAATCCCCAGCAAACATATATTCCCCATTGAAGGGTGAAGGCCTGTGGTGTGCCAGGCTAAAAACCGCACAGCGTCAGGGCAGGAGGAACATGCCACTCCTTTGCCACTGAGCCACAGCGCTTAAACCCTGCACCTAAAAATAGGCAGCTTTCCTGCCTCAGAGCAGTCTAATCCACATCTAAATAATCTCAGCCTTGGTCGCAGCTGCAGATGGTTTGAACATGCCAAACCCCAAATTCAATCCTCTGGGGAGTAAGGGACAGACTGGATGGCAGCCCTTGCACCGACACAGACACACACTCTGGGTGATTCCAAGCCCATGCAATGTGGCTCTACGGTGAGCCTAGGCCATGGTAAGCAAGATTTCTGGTTTAATAAGGTATCTCCTTACTTTGTCGCTGGGAGTTGGCTTCAACTGAGCCTTCAGGAATCGGAAGCCAACCACCGGCAGCACGCAGAGGGTGATGCTGAGGAAGATGGCCAGCCACACATTTGGTTGGCTGAGGGTGTTCCGAGCCGTACCTGGAAAACAAATGCAAGATTAAAACAGTAAAAGCTGCAACTCCCACCATTATTCCGTGTTGCACTCTCTGTGATTTCAGAACACCTGGCAACAGACCAAAATGCAAGGCAGACATCATCTCCAACAGTGAACGTGACTGGCTGTAGAGAGAACTGCAAAGCCAGTGTCACTGTCTGAGATGAGCAAAGAAAAATGCCATGTGCAGACATGATTGCAGTAACAACCCAGGTGGACAAGGGTGTCAGAGTGAATCTTTTATCTATGTGAAGAGTCAAATCACAGCAAAGGATTGATACAAGCATTCAGGACAACTTAAGCAGCAGCCCAGGACTCTCACCTTTTGCCAGGACTCTAGTGCAATACTCCTTTCTTTCTTCCCAGCAGCACTTCCAGAGGGATATGGAGTACTGGCTCTGCCCAGAAGATGATGGGAATCATATCCCTTTATGAAAGGAGCATGTGTTGCTCTGGGGATCTGCACAGACAGTCTAATGGGGGTATTGGCAGCAACAACCCACAGGGTGGCATGTCCCTGACACCTCCCTTGAAACCAAAGTGCTCACTTCTGGCTTTTACAAAACTGAGAGAATGTAAGATAGAACAGACAGTCTGCAAAACCCTCATTATAGGGCTTAATGATGCTGTGTTGGTAGTATATTTGCTGAATGTTTTCTTTCCAGCTGACCAAATTCTGCTGTAATACAACTTCACTGAAATTTAAGTAAAACAAGTTGTCTCAGTCCAGACTAGAAACACTTTCCTTAAAAACAGTGTCAGACTGGGACTTTTTAAAGTAGCCCTCAGCATTGTAGCTTCTTTGACCAATGTAATAATGACACAGCAGCAGATGAGATAGAATCATCACAGAATCCTCAAGGTTGGAAGGACCTTCAAGATCATCCAGTCAAACTGTCCAACTGCTTCGGGAAACTGAACAGACATTCTGTCTTCTCTCATTCAGAGAGAATTTTACAATTTTTGATTGTAAAAGCCATCTCAAAGTGGATATGGTCATTTGCTTTAAAAATATGTTGCAACAACTGACCTGCATCTCAAATATTTCTAAGCTGGCTAAGCCCCTTGCTGTTACAGTGAAGATAGACAAACCAAATTTTTACTTAAAAAGTCAGTAAAAACTGAAGGCATTAATTAATACAAAAATCTGAGACTTGAAATAAAACCTGCTGGGATTTCAGAAGTAGAGACTCATAATAATGTTGTATCTATATTGGCTATGGATGCACAGAGCTATTAAAAACATCTGAATGACTTTGCTTACTTACACGTTCTTCCTGGTCAAAGTCTCAGGAGACTCATTTTTTAATCCTTCATTTTTTACATGTGTTCAGAAATCTGTTATGTAAAATAACTACGAAGACCCAGTCACCACTGGTATGTTTTGTTGTTGAGGAATTTGCCATTTAACCAGGAAGAGGGCTCACCACAATCACATGGCATTTTTCTCATGTCTGATTGGATGTTGTACTTCTATGCCGGTTCCCTGTGCCAAAATGTTAACTTATTTACAAAGATCACACATCTACAAATGAGATGCTCCTTTGGGTTTCAGATATCAAATTTTTACAGATCCTTGATAGCTATAAAAATTGGATACCTGAAACCTAAATATAGAACAGCAGCAGAAAACATTCCATCCAGCTCATTTAGGTTTATTTAAAGGACCATTCCCATGACTGCATGGGAGTGTCCACTCTTACACAAGGAAGGGAACATGACAGACATGCACCTGGATAGATGGGATTCAAAATAAATCCCAGCAACCCTCAGAATTATCCTGGCATTTCTTGCAGAAAAGGCAACCAATATATCCTGAAATATTCGCAGAAATGCTTGGAAACTTTAAGCCCTGCAGCATGTCCATTCTGAGCATAATCCACATTTGTCCCAAGGCTTACCAATGAAGGGAAAGGAGGCTGTGAAGATCAGGTACATGCCATCACTGTACATGGTGAAGGTGATGGCAAAATAAACAGAAAGGCTTCCCCAGATGAAGAACTGGTTGACAACTGTCCAGTAAGAGGTGTCCAAGCCAATCTGAAAGAGCAGAGCAATGCAGCTATTGTCAGTGCTCTCCTTATTTAGCAGACCTGTGCTGAACACAGCTTATCCTCTGCTTTGTGCATCTCCCCCTGAGAATGCTATTCATTCAAGTCTCAAGAAATAACAAGTTACAGATCATAAGATTCTGGGAAACCATTCAAGGCAAGATTATTACATTTATCCTGTGGTTGCCCTCTTCTCAAGCTTTCACTAGTGGCCAGTCCTGGAGACAGGATATTGAGGAACTTTGAAGATCATCCTGTTCCAACCCCGCTGCCATAGGCAGGGACACCTTCCACTAGACAAGGATGTTCAGAGTCCCATCTACCCTGACCTTGAACACTGCCAGGGATGAGGCATCCAGAGCTTCTCAGGGCAACTTGTGCTTGCCCCTCAATACCCTCACAGGGAAGAATTTGTTCCTAGTATCTAATATAACCCCACTCTCGTTTCAAAGCCAGTAACTCTTCTTCTATTACTACATTCCCTTGTCAAAAGTCCCTCCCCAGCTTTCTTGTGGCCCCTGCTAAGTACTGTAAGGCTGCAATGAAGTCTCCCTGGAGCATCCTCTTCTCCATGCTGAACAATCCAAATGCTTTCAGCCTCCTTAGCAGAGGTGCTCCAGCCCTTTGATCAACTTCATGTCCTTCTCTGGATTTGCTCCAACAGGCCCTCATCCTTCTTATGCTGAGGGCCCCAGAGCTGAACCCAGTAAGTTCAAACAAGTCAGGCTTAATTTACCCACTCCTAAGCTGTGATGCAGCATTGAAAGTTAGGAGAACAAGCCTGCAAAGACTTCAGACAGCAGAAACTGTTATCCAGGGAAGAATGATTGATTGGTTTTCTTTTAAGAAATCTCTCTCATCCTGATAGTACCATCTGAATTTTCTACCACCAAGTCTTAGCTATTTCTTCCAGCAAGTTCAGGCTGCGTCACACATACATCATGCACTGGGCCAGGCTGCAGAGACATCTCCATAATGGAGAACCTATAAATAACTGCCTGATGGCAGACAGACAGTTCTGTGCTTCAAACCCTTCCCATAAAACTAGAACATGTCCTTCTCTATTCCCTGCCTTAACTGATTTGTCTGTTATGACTGCAATCTTCCCAAGGCAAAGACTCTTCTTTCCTGTCACCCTGATCTTTCATAACATAAAAATCTCCTGTTCTGTTGAACTGAGGAGACTAATCTGGTGTCAAGAGACTTCTTTTTTTTTTTTTTTTTTTGTTTTGCAAGAATGCACAATGCAGTAGCAAATAAAATGTTGCAAAGGCCCCAACTGGCCCTCCAGATGCTGCCATCATGAAACAACAACTAATTGCTAAAAATATTACCTGGGATGCCTTACCTGTACAGACACAACTATCAGTAAGCAGGTCTGGGCCATCAGAGCAAAGGACTGGTAGTCAGCAATGGCCTTCCCATCACTCCTCACTGTATTGTACATGGCCCCATAGGGGATGAAGAAGAGGATGAGGGAGCTGTAGATCCCTTGCAACATGCACTTGACAAACACCACCTTGTTAAAGTAGAGGTTTTGCTGGCCAGGCACATATAGCTGAGGGAACAGCATGCTCCAGCGATCATCCACATCCTGGAAGTAGAAAGGAGACAGTCAGATTTGCTGGCAGCTACCCAACCAAACACACAGACCCAGTTAGGGCTGCCATGCTGCCATGTCCCTGTGTCATGCCTTTCCATGAGGAAAGGCATAGCACACAATTCACTCAGTTGTGTGCTATCTGTCATGGCACATATCAAGGTCACCTGGGCATATTTTCCATAATGTATTTTACCTTTCTTGTGCTAAAAAAAAAATTGACAGCTGATGAAAAAATATACACTTCATCTAAAGCAGACTGCATGGTCTGTTCTCCAGAGAATTGACTGGAAGCTAAGGCTTAGAAAATACCTCCCCACACAGGCAAGGCTGTCTGTCTTGGATCCCTTAAGTGTCCAGAGCAGAGCACTAAACCACTGGGAAGTAGGCAATTCCTATTTATTTAACTTGTAAAATGCATCTAAGAGCAGCTTTGTTGCTTCTTTGTCTTGTGAAACAATAACAATGAGGTTGAAATTTGTGTGAAATTGACGCAGAAAGAATTCACTGGAAAGGCTGACCTTGCAAAAAATGGTTTCAAAGATCCAGTTAATTAATTGTTTTGTCTGGTCATTAGGAAGTCACTTGCCAGGCTTCAGGAACACCTGGGTAGGGTATGACTGCTCCAAGGGAGGGTTGCAAGGGCAGCTGGTACTGTAGGCAGCAGCCTAACCCAAAAATTTCATCACACACTGAAACCTACAGGCAAAATCAGGGTAATCATATTTATCTCAACTCCCTGTTCCTCCCAGGACTACCTAAACCCAAATCATGTGACTAGGAGGGGATACATCTTCTCTCTGGAGAATCTTTTTTGTGGTCTTAAGTTCTCTCTGTCAGGATATTATTTCAGGGGTTACTACACTATGTAGCCAAAAGGTCAGCTGCTCTTGCTTCATGGAACCAGCTCAAAGCACCTGGAGAAAAAACCCCTATGATTAAAATCCCCACAGTGATGACAAAAACAGTACCTGATCAAAGAGACTCATTCCTAGCACTGGAAGGGAGGTGTATACCAGATTGTAAAGGGTAATGAACCACTCATCATAGACAGTCTGGGGAAAAAAAAAACCAAAACAACAAAGCGTGAAGTTAGCAAAAAGCTGTGTTTTCCATTTCTTTGACAGCATATGCAATGACTTGCTTTTGGTTTGAGATGTTACTGAGACCAAAGGGGTAAGATGACTCAAGCTCAGCATCCCTAAACAGGGGAAGGATCACCTTATGCCAGCCCAGTTTGCTCAGCACCTATTGCTGGCTGTAGCCAGAGCAGGATCCCTCTGCACCACCCTGCACCCCCAGCCCCTGGATATCTGTAATCCCCATGTCTGGTTTAGTTGGAGGCTGGTTTGCCATGAATCAACACCAATTTTTTCACTCTAGATGTGCTTTTGCAAGCTCCTGATGCCCACAGGCATCTCAGGGTTAACCTGCTTGCTCCAAATATGCCAACAGCACAAGAATAGATCTTACAAGATCTGCCCCAAACTCTAATCTGTGTCTGAGGGTTGTAATCACTTCGAATGTGTTTGAAAGTCCTGCAAGTGACATATGTGCTTCATAATGCACCTAAATGCCAGAGAAGATTTAGATTGGATATTAGGAAAAAATTCTTCATTGAAGGGGTGGTTAGTGTTTAAAAACATGTGGATGTGGCCCTGGGGGACATGGTTGAGTGGTGAATGTGGCAGTGTTGGGTTCATGGTTAGATTCAATGATCTTGAAGGTCTTTTCCAACCTTAATGATTAAATGATTCTATAGTATACATATTCTCCAGCAGCAGCACAATGGAGGCAGCAATATCTGCTTTATATCCATGTGGCTGAAGAAGACAGACCTGAGTTTGTTCAGTGTGGTGGGAGGAATGGCTTAGTTTATTTCCTTGTAAAATGCTTCCAGATGCCTTGCTTGAAAATGCTAGATACAGACTTACAGAATGGTTTTGATTAGAAAATTGCTGTAAAATTCATCTAAACCAACCTCCCAACCGGACATGGAACATTTCCAGGAAGGGGGCATCAACCACCTCTCTGGATAGCTTCTGCCAGTGTTTACAAACTTCATTGCAAAAAACTTCTTAGTTGTATCAATCTAAGCTTAGTTTAAAATCATTACCCTTTGTCATATTGCAATAGGACTTGCTAAGAAGTTCCTCTACAGCTCTCTTGTCGCACTTTCAGGTGCCCTAAGATCTCCCTGAAGCTTTCTCATCAGCCAGCTGAACCAGCCCTCCTCCCTCAGTCTTCACAGGAGAGGTGCTGCCCTCTGACTGTCTCTGCATCTGCCATGGTTTATAGTGCAAAATGTAACCCAAACTCTGTGTTCTATCACCATCTGATGAAACTGGGGTGTGTGGGGTGGTGTAATTGTCTGTCCATGGCCAACTGTCAATAAACCTGCTGGGGCAGTTTTCTTATCTCTGCCACAACCCAGCCTCCCTCCAGGGAGAGATCTTCTGCAAATGGGCCATTGAGTCTCACTGATAGAATTCCATCATCCCACTGGGAAATGCTCCAGCCAGGGGGAGGAGCCAAGTATTCCTACCTGGATAAAAATCTGGGAGTTGGAACACCAAGCAGCCTTTCCACTGGATTCTCAGAGGAAGACCAGGCCCATCTCTCACCACTGGACCTTCAGTGAAAAACTACTTTTCTACAGGATCATCACTTCAACAGAGCCACATCTGCCACTAGGACTGCAGCCACCATGGGATGGCACTGCCACCAACACCCTGACCCACAGGGTGACAGGTTGTATCCTGACTCTGTCAGTGAGTTTGTTTTTTTTGTAGTTCTTTTGTACTACTGCATGTGTTTTGATTTTATAGTTTATTTTAGTTCCCCTAATAAAGAACTGTTATTTCTATTCCCATATCTTTGCCTGAGAGCCCCTTAATTTTAAAGTTATAATAATTCAGAGGGAGGGGTTTTTAATTCTCCATTCCAAGGGAAGCTCCTGCCTTCCTTAGCAGACACCTGTCGTTCAAACCTCGACAGTGTCCCTGACAAAACTGAAGCTGACCTACCTGTGCTGAGAAGCCAGAGAAGAAGCCATACCAGAAATGCACCAGGGTGAAGGCAAAATTCTTATAGAAGAAATATTTGAGGAACTTGCACATGCGGATGTAGGACCACCGTCCGTGGACCAGGAGCAAGCGCTGCAGGTAGCGGAACTGTGCGAAGGAGAAGTCACTGGACAGGACTGCCTGCATCCCCTCCTGGCCACTGATGCCCACCCCAATGTGGGCAGCTGCAACAAGAAGGTTGTTGATCATGTCATTACACAGAGAGTTTTCACTGCCCCCTTTTCAAAATCAGTTACCCTGTGCTAAGCACTGTGTTAATTCCCTCACACACTTCATAAAAAGTCAGAATGAAAAATTATAAGAAAACAAAAAAAAATTGGTGTACTAGTTCTTTCAGTAGCACTATGATTTTGGCTCTGTGATACATTTCCCACAAGTGGGCTCTCTTATTATTTGAATGAAATTATAGTTTCAGTGACAGTTTACTTTTTTTTTTTCTGAATGCTTTCCAGCTGCACAAATACTGTTGTTTGTAACAGCTGCTGTTATAAAACAGTAACTTTAATTTATATTGACATGTGACTTCTATTTACATGCATACATGTCCTTCCACCAGTCTTAAAATATTATCCCAGACAGGGAAAATCTTCAAACAATTTAAAAATTTCTCAGACACTGTGATAAAAGACAGATTCTAGCCTTTTCACGTTTCCTGGGCTTTATTAGTTCAATCAAATAATTAGATAGAAGAGTCACATATTTTTTTAATAGTGTCTTACGTTTATTAAACATGGACATAAGTTTAATGTGACAGCTAATTATACAGCTTTAATTAGAGTATACAATCTTAATGGCTGAAGGTTGGTTAGATTCAGAAGTTTCCACTGAACTGAACTGATAAAATCCCAAAGTCTCAATCCTCTTGTGGGGGGAGTGGGTTAGTTTCTAATTATTATGTACACTTTTACTTTCTTCTCCTTTCTTTGCTGACTGCCTGACTTATCTCCCTTGAAGCTCTCTACTTAGCCTTTTCTTTCTTAATTAAAAGGCTCCAGTTAATCAATTCTTGCAAATTAACACAAGGCAGATTAGCAGTAGGTCTTTCAGAATAATCTTAATTTAATTATACCTAGTTAGGACTTTTTTTCATAAATTCACTGAGGTAATGCAGCATCAAATGATGCTCAAGGATGGAGAGGCCTGCAAGCCCATGATCTGTAGCTCAAGGGAGATGATTAACAAACAGCTCTGACACAAAGAACTGCTGAAAAAAACACCCCACATAATATTATACAGAATATTTACAGGCACAAAGATTTTGTTTCTGCATTGGGTCAGGCCCTTTATAGTATAAACAGTTTATTATATACACTGCCCTTGTGATGGGGGCCATGAAGACACTGATTGACACATCACAGCCCAAGTGGGCTTTTCATGGAATAGTAAGAGTCATTTAGATTGGAAAAGACCTGTCAGATAATAAAGACCAAACATTTTGTCCCTTCTAAGGTAGAAACAAAGAAATAGGCACTTAGTGCAACCTTAGCTCCTGAATGAGCCTAGTGTGACCCAGAAGGCAGGAGGCACAACTAACCTGTAGTGAGAGTGCTCTGTAGAGATCTGCCAAAACCTGGACACAGACACTTGTTTCTACAAAGAGGGTGGTACAGGAGGCACTCAGATATGTGTTCCTGCTGCTAGCCCACCTCAGAAAGCAAATACCTCTTTTGAGTCTGCTACTACACTGGCTGTCAGCCGTCACTCACTTTTGATCATGCTGACATCGTTGGCACCATCTCCAATTGCCAGGGTCACAGCCTTCTTGTACTTTTTCACCAGCTCCACCACCTGGGCCTTCTGCAGGGGGGTGACCCGGCAGCAGATCACCACTTTGCACATGCAGGCAGTTCTCACCAGCTCCAGCTCCAGGTTCCCTTCCAGCGCATAAGCCTGGAAAGGAGGAAAGGGAGTGTTCAGGGCAGGCTCACAGCAACTCCTGGCCTGACAAAGAGGAGGCAGTGAGGTGGCCATGACAGCTGAGCCAGGCTCTTACACTCATGTGGGTGAATCCATCCACCCAGCTGCAGGGAGCGTCCACACTGCACAGCATGCTGTGCACCCTACACCTACAAGCTTTAATAGTACCCTACACCACATCTGGATATGCACCACATCTGGATATGCACCACAGCTGGGTATTAACAACAGCTGGGCATGCACAAAGCTGCTCTGTCTGATGTAACCTGACAGAGGGCAGAAGTGTCATACACCAAGAGCAAGAAGCTGCTGCAGGGCCTGAGGCAACCTTGTGTATCTCCATGTGAGAGAGTCTCTGCTCATCCCTATTGGATTACTATTTAATCTCTGGGAGATAGATAGGAAAGACTTCAATTTGTTAAGTGTTGTGGCTGGTGAGCCGCGTCAGTTAAGTGCTTAATTAAAAAACAACAGGTAAAAAGTTAAGCTCAGGTGGGCATGACAAAGCAAAATACAAAACTAGAGAGAGGGCTGCTTTACTCTGTGTGCTGACCTTTTAAATCAGTCAGCCGTGTTATTTCTGTTTGAGAAGCACTGAGATAATTGGATGTCTAGTCACCCTTCCAGCTCTGCATGAGGAGGAGGGAGCAGTGTGAGCTTTTCATATTTCTTTCAGATCATGCTTTTTTGGCTCTATTCTTTGTTGCTTCTTTTTAGCAGACATGTACAGAAGGAATCTACAAGGCTCACTCCTGCTTAGAGCCATTGTAGCAGGCCCACTGCACTGTCTGTGTAAGGCCACATATTCTTTCTTTTTGAAACAGAGAGCTGTGAGTCACCAGCATCCCCTTTTTCCTCTGGCATGGCAGCAGGCTTGCCCAATAAGAGACCTTGCCGTGATTCAGCCTGAGTACTTGTGGTCAGTGCAGAGATGGCTTTTGCCTCAACATCCTTGCTGCACAGCACCCACAAAATGTTATCACTTTATGTATTAATGGTGAAGCTGCATACAAATCAATTGGCATGATGATGCCATTAAGGATGCTGGCAGGTTTCTCTTCACTGCTTTGTTCAGGCAACACCAGATGTGTGCATAGCCCAGCACCACCCAGGTGCTGTGTGTGGAACAGTATCAGCACTGCTACCATTGTTCAAGCTCATAGAAATAAATAAATAAATGTCATCTAGATTTGTCTGCACTGTCCTTGTGGTCACCACCGAGGAGAAACTCATAATCTTGGTGAAACTCATTGTGTCTACTCGGTGTGGACTGGTTGCTCCCATGCAGCCCAGATGTGAGTCTCTTTGTGTGGACATATTCCCTTGCCAGGGTGACTGTGTGGTTTTCCAGGAATATAAAGCTTTGCCATCACTGCCAGTGGTGTTCTGGTAGCACAGCACTCGGGGCCTGCGCTGCAGGCTGAAGGGATGGAGCAGGAACAGACAAGGGGCTTCCAGCTGATGTCCATGCAATGCACATGGACCAAACCTGACAGGCCTCTTGCCCAATTTGCAGTGGGAATCTAAAGGGGATTGTGGCCCTGGAGTTCAAGAGGAAATGAGTGTAAAAGAGGGAGAAAGGGTACTTAACATCCTAGGCACTGTCTGAGAATGTTTGGGGTCTGTATACACAGCACACGAGTTAAAAGTAGAGAAAGATGAGATTTTCTTAGTAGTAATTTGCTGGGCTTGTGTAGAGCTGGGGGTGAAAATTTCTGGGCTGTCATTAAGAAAGGTAGCAATCACAGGGAACAGAAGCACTTTATTTCTGGGAGGCAGCACCTCCTGGAACTTACTAAATATGTCTATTTGCTTTCACTGAGATCTGGGAAAGTAAAATATAACACATAAATAAACCTGACATAAATTAAACCTTCCTTGCAGAGGTAGGTTTGAACTGATCTAAATTTTTTTTTCTTTCCTCTAATGGGTTATAAAAAATTTCCTAATACAGATAATTTATTGCAAGAGTTTCACTGTTCTCACCAGGAAGACATTTCACCCAGAACTCTCTTATCTCATTTAATTCCATTACTTTGTTTGCCTGTTATAATTTGAAGAGTTTTACCAAGACTGATCAGTATTCTCCAGGCTCAGAAATACCAATTTACTCAACTTCCCCTATGCTTTCCAGATCATGCCTGACTCAGATTTCTTTGTACTCTCTCTCCCAGCCCAGTGTTACCTCCTCTCTTTCTAAGCAGTTAATGCAAACACTGGGCATCAAATAGGGATAACCCTCAGCAGACGACAGCTAACTGTTGTTTTAGATCAGCAGTGAGCCCCTCAGAGCCACACTCCCCAAGCAGTCTCTTAGCAATTTCATCTAGAGTGTATTGCTTCTGTTCGCTTGGAAGAACATCGTGGGAGAGAGTATCAATATATTAGTTAAGTCATAAGCTCTATATCCTATAAATTATGCATATCTGTTTTCAGCTATATTTAGTGGAATATGTCCTTGGCATTGAAACCCACATCTCATGTTATCTTCTTTCTGCAAACACAAACCTGGTTATTTTTCTAATATGTTTCCAGAAATTAAATATGATCCAGCTACTCTATCCCTCTTATTTGTCAAAGATCAAGGCCAAGTGTTCTCTGTTCCTGAAACATCTTCTAAAACATTGTCTGTCACCTTTGATGTCTCCGAAAACCACTGAACCTAATTTCCCAGTAGGGGAAAAAACCTCCTTGTCCTCTAGATTTGAATTTTTAAAGCATTTTTCAGACTTTCAATATATCTTGCAGTAAGGTCTTGAGAGAACTCATCTCTAGCAAGGCTCTAAACCTTCCTTACCAGGCTGTGGCCAGTGATAACCAGACCATACACCCCATTTGCTTGCTCATCAGGTATAATTAATTGTTTCTTCGAAGATTTTTCAAACTGAATGTTGATATCATCACTGTCCAGAAAGGAGTCTGGCTTCATCTTTTTTCTTGCATTCCTAAGAAAAAAAGAAAAAAAAAAAAAAAGAAAAAAGATAAAAACATCCAGGATAATAATGAAAATATGAAAATCTTGAAATCTTGAAAATATATATGTTTTGTAAAAGCAACTTTATGAAAACAAAAAATCAATTCTTCCCTTTGATAGTTCAGTACAATTTTTACTGTATCCCTACAACATTATGCATTGTTTACCTGCTGCTGTCAGCACAGATCATTGCATTTCTGAAACTCTATCAAGTGTTGCTAAATTCCTGCTGATTTTAAGTCAAAGAAGTGACTGAGTGTCATTAAGGATGGTATCCCAAAGGACATCCAATTTTCTGTGCATGTTGTCTGGCAGCCATCTACTCCATGAGAAAAGGACTGCAAACCTTTCCCATTTTCCATCTTACCTAAGAATCTGTGTCCACAGAGGCGGTGAGGAAGGGAGGTAAATTCTCAGATACTGCCAAAAAAGTATCCAGACAAAGGATATACCCAGACAAAAGACAGCAATGTGAATAAAAGGCAACAGCAGTACAGCAACTGCATAGCTCAAACCTGGAGACAAAGCCTTTGTGGCTCAGGATCAAGTACTTGTTGGTCAATTTCTGCTGATATTCCCTATCTGACTGCTTTCTTATACCTTTATTTAATCTAATTTGAGCTCTTGGATCAAGAAGCTTCAGCATTACTCTCAGAGGAGATTTCTACCTTGCGTTTAGCTTCTGGATCTTCCAGGGAGACAGGTCTCCCATATCTGAGTCCCTGAATAAACTGCAACAAGGAAAGCTGACAGGGAAAAAGAAGGTGGAATGCTGCCAATCACAAATAGTGCTAGTGCACAGCACTGAAACTGTTTCTCAGACATTTACCTCAGCTCATTCAGTACGTCATCAGATGTGCCGCCTTCAATAATGAAAACATCATCCATGTCATCATTCAGCAAGTTGCAGGAGTAACCAATATTCATTGCTGTCTCTGGGAAAGATAAACCAAGAAGATAATCCATCTCAGCAGCCCCCAAATTCACCCACTTCTGTGGCCTTTTTTTTCACATGACAAAAGCTCTCTTTCTGGCTCAGAAGAGATTAGCGCCTTTCAGAGTCAACAGTAAGAGAGCCAGGAGAGTCACTTTGATGGATGCAGCTGCAAATTTGACTTCACAAGACCACAGGAAAAAAATAACTCTACCAAAATAAAAAAGCTTAAAACACACTCTGACCAGCATACTTGGAGCAACAAAAAACATTTCACATTGATTCAAAATTATTATTTTTCAGGATTTTTGACTTGCCCTTTCCCTACTTCCAGAAAAGCTGCAAACCACAGCTCTGAAAAAGAACTTTGTAGACTGACATTTTGCCTGTAAAATTCTGAAAAAGAATGGGTTTTTTATTTAGTTTATAGCTAAACTATTGCATTTGGAACATGACAAAATGATATGTTTAATCTTTCTCAAAAATTCTCTGCTCATGTCTTGGATGAAATTATTTGCAAATACTTTTGACCTCCCTGAAACACCATTGTTTCAGTGAAAATACTAGATCTCCAAAAAAGTTCACTGTAGTCTACTTGCTGTTCTTTCCACCTCCAAAAGCCTATGTTTCCTCCATTTCCATTTGGGATGATGAGAGCCAGAAACAAACTGAAATGAACCCAATATCCACTTTAACATTAAAGTTTCTGGAAAGGCAGGACAAGATTTTTTCCATTTTTTTCACCTGAATGATCAATTGGATGAAGGTGACATCTTTGTACAGCTTATGTCAGGGACTATGGGATGCTTACTGTCCCCTCTGCAAAGGCAAAGGATGCTGCCTCCACACTGCTTCCACTCTGCTGACAGAAATTAAGAACAGGCATGAGCTACAATCATCTGGTATAACTCCAGTTAACTGAAATTTCTCATTGCTGGCAATGAAGCAAAGCCCTGTAAATTTGTCTTCTGTGCAGTTTTCAAAGAATGAAAACACAGGTCTTAGCAGAACCACCCCACCGGTGGAGGAAAAGAGAAGCATCCAAAGCTGTAGTGCCTTTACCTTGCTTATCTCCAGTGAGAACCCATATCTTGATGTTGGCTTTGGCAAGAGTCTCAATTGTCTGTGGGACCCCATCTTGTAGCTTGTCCTCTATGGCTGTGGCACCTAGCAGCTTAACAGAAATGGCAGGGAGCTGGTTAAGTTCTCCCTCTGCTACCAAAGGAGGAAGCATTAAACCAAATTCTTCAAGCAAACACAAATAAACCCCCCAGGAATAAGGTTGTACTGATTGTCATTCTTCCTCAGCAAATTTACTGTACAGAGTACTGCCCTGATCCTGCAGATGGTTCTAGGCTCTAATCCCTCCAGGCTCTGATGGATTATGAATATGCATGAAATTATTTGCAAGAATGTTTGCAGATCTACAGGTCTGTGTTGCTCCATGTGTTCCCTTCACAGCAGATAGAGCTTTAACAGAGGGACAAAGGCACTGTGGATCCATGTCCCCAAACCTTTCTGGTTTGGAACTTTCTCCCAGCTGTGCTGTACTGCAGATGTCACATGGCTGCTAAGCATCTTCTCCAGACCTTGACAGACCTATCCCCACTCCTGGTCCACACTGTAACACAGCTACACCACAGACTGCTCCGGACTCAAACCTTCATTTTTTTAAAGTTACTGCTTTTTCTGCTATTTGGAGATAGCTGGTGGCTTTAATCAGTCATTAAAGGGACACGGAGGTTTCACTACCTCAGGTTTCACTGCTACCACCTACCTCCTCCTGCTTGGAGACTAAATTCATTAGCCAACTAATTGGCTTTAAGCCTGGAATCTCTATTGGCATCCTGGAATGCCCATCATACATCAGCTATGGGCATTATCAATGTAGCTAACAGCTCTGTTACCTACGTTCTTCCACAGGCTCCTCAAAACAGTGCAATCCCTGTTTTACAGTAGTCCCTGATCCAGCTAGAGAGATTATGTAACTTTCAAAGGTAGCATTTCCTCAGCTCACACTTGCTTGTTCCCTGAGCCCTGCTGGCATTCTGAGCATACAGCTAATGGAAGGAGCAAAGGTGTCGTCCAGGTTTTCTGGGGTTTCAAGAAAGCACTGTCGTGACTGCTAAAGCTGGATTGCTTCTCCTCAGATCACACACATGGTTTTCATTCATTATTCATGGTTCTAAAACACAGGCAAATCCTCCAGGGCATTTAAAAACTGTAACAACACTGAGGGAGAGAAGAATGACTCCAAGATCACAGTTTAGCTCTATTTCAAATTGACACAAACATGTTTATGGATATCATCTACCCATCCTGCCCAGGGCTGGAAGAACAAAGGAGACACTCTCAGGGGCATTGGGAATTATTCACTGCCTGCCATTTCAAGGGCTGGAAAATAAATAGATCAGCCATTTGCACATACAAAGGATAGCTATGAAGTATTTGTGTCCACGTCATCTCCGGCAGGCTCTGGTATGTCACTTCATCATGAGAAAGCTACTCTGACACCCACGTGAGTTAAAATAAAACCATTCCCCTGAACTGGTGGCTGACACCCCAGTTATGGGCTCCTGACGGAGGTGCCAGTGAACACCCAGGGCTGCCACGTTCTGACCTGCTCCTGTCACACAGCCCACTGAGCTGTTTGCAGAGCAGTATTTACCAAAGTCATACTGAGCTGTTTATTGACAAACCACCACCCTCGCAGCCTCCCCCAGAGCTTGGCCCAGATTCCCTGAATTACCAACCATTAGGTCTTTTTCAATTTCTTCATATAACTCTGACAGTTTGTCTTCCCGTCCTTCCAAGGCAGTGCTTGCTTCATGGTGACGCCTGATCCAATCCTGGAAGTAGTCTTCCTCCAAGCTTTTATAGGCCACCACGAGTGTCCTCAGGCCTTCTCCAGCAAACTCCTGCAAGACAGTGGTGAGGCAGATAGGTCCAAAAAAAGCAGTCTGGTTACCTGGGCTTACAAAGGACCCTCAGAAGGCAGACTGGTAAAAGTGTCTTGGTAAAGTCTGTGAAAAAACAACACCTTAGGCCACAAACGTTGGGGTATCATTAAACAGCAATTTCAGATCACTTTATCATTGTCTTCTGTGGTCCTTATGGAAAAAAAAACCCTCAAAAGGGCTTTGCTACTTTCTGGCTCAAAAGCTTTACACTAACCAGACATTTGTTTCCCAGGCTTGTATTTCTCAAGAAGTCCAGAACAGTGAGGCCTAAATAAACCATGAACACAGCCTCAAATATTTCATGTGGGCTCAACATTTTCAGGGTGTAAATTCTGGCTGAAATGCACAGCATGAGCACAGATAATCATGGCATCTCAGCAAGTCCTTGTAACTGTGCTTTCGGATGGACAATATGGATCTCAGTGTTTGGTGGAACAGCAAAGATGCATTTGTGAAATGCATCTCTGGGAGGTGTTTCCCCAGGCTTAAAGGTGCATCAGAAACAGGTCACAGGTCTTCTAAATGTCCTGCACTGGATTTGCCATCTTTGTCCATATTACAGAATCATAAAATGATAGAATGTCTTGGGTTGGCAGGGACCTTAAAGATCACCTCATTCCAACCCCCTACCATGGGCAGGGACAATTTTCACTATACCAGGTTGCTCAGAGCCCTATCCAACTTGGCCTTGAACACTTCCAGGGATGGAGCATATGCATCTGCTCTGGACAACCTGTTCCAGTGTCTCATCACTCTAACAGTAAAGAAATTATTTCTAATATTTAATCTAAATCTACCATCTTACAGTTTAAAGCCATTAACACTTGTTTTGTCACTACATGCCCTTGTCAAAAGTCCCTCTCCAGCAGTCTTGTAGCTCTTTCAGTTTCTGGAAGGTGTTATAAAGTCTCCCTAGAGCCTTCTCTTCTCCAGGCTGAACAAACCCAAAGCTCCCAGCTACAGGAGAGGTGCTCCAGCCCTCTGATCATCTTCATAGCTATAGAGACACTCCAACAGGTCCATATCCTTCTTATGTTGAGGATCCCACAGCTGGGCAGTCTTCCAGGTGAGGTCTCACAAGAGCAGAGCAGAAGGACAGAATCACCACCCTCAATCTGCTGACTGTCCTGGCACAGTTCAAATGGCACGTGGTGCTCATGTTTAGGCAACTAATTTGAGACCTAAGGCCATAGAAATTAAGTTATTTCTCTATTCCATGACTTAAAATTGGTGTTTAAGTGCTGGTTTAAAACCTTGGGTTTTTTTTCCTGAAGACAAAGCATACAGGGTCAAATGCAGAGATGTTGTTGAGAAGGAAGCTCTTACATTCAGGTGTTCTGTGGTCTCCTCTTTGAGAGAGTTGCAGGATGGATGAAGCAGTTCATAAAGAATGGTGTCAGCCCCCTTGCAGTACAAAGTCAAGTCACCTTCTGGACTCTGCACTGTGAGGAAGAGGAAAAGAAATGCTACAAATCCCAGAAGAAGTCTTTTGGGGTCCAACACCCTTCCATCAAAACCAAGAACAGTTTCTACAGGTTTACAATTTCCCCAAGTTTTGGCAAACTCCCAGGAATCAAGACAAGCTCTGCTTAGAAAAGAAGAGAGTGTATTGGTCTGAGCAGACACTACGTTGTTCCTACAGGCAGAACTTCTCTCAAAAGTTAAGAACAACTTGTTTTTAAGGAACAGGTCCTAATTCTATTTCTGTACCAGTAAACTGTAACTACAATTACCATATCCCTGAAATATAATAAGTATGTTGGAATGTTAATAAAGGCTGCAAAAAGTTTCTTGACTAATTTCTCCATTTTCTGTTTGGGATAGTGGGTTTCTCAGTTTGTTCTTGCTTTCTCCTTTCCTACTTCCTCAAGTTTCACTAGTAATTCAAAAACTGATTAGAAGAAAGGCCTTTCCTGCATTGTAATGAGGGGAACAAGATATATGAAAAACTCAATGTCTTTAGGAGGCTGGCCTGCATCATTGTGGTCCAGACATTGATTTCTCCCACCTGCCTTCTTTAAGTATTTTTCTGGCATTGTAGCTGTGTAATTATAAAGTCAAGGCAGTCCATCTCATAAATAAATGTTATTCAGAGCACATTGCAAAGGAGGTCTCCTAGAAAAATGCACCATAACAGTATGAGGGACAGTTCCAGAACCTAAAAAGTCAGGAAAGAAAGAAAGAAGCAAAGGGAACATACCAATCACAGACATTCGCTTGCGAACATTGTTGAAATCAAGAATAGCCAGGAGTTTATAGATTTTTGTTTCTCCCATTTCCACAACAGTGATGGTCTCTGGTGTGCGAGCCCGGAACACAAATCCGAAGTTTCTGGCAGCAGTGACTAGAGCTCCCTCATCAGGAGATTGTGCTTGATACACCAGGTTACCTAACATGCAAGAAAAAAATGAAATGTGGCTTCTGACTTATTTCTGAGCTAAAAAAAATTACAAAATCTAAGACATAATGTAGCAGTTATCCCTTCGCTTTTCTGTCTATTCACAGAGGTACAGCACTAAAAAGCACCTTATGTCCACACATCTCCATCATGTCCCACCAACCCATCCTCCAGGACGGCAGTGCAAGAGGCCCCTGGATTTTGGGGATTTTAATAACTCTCTTTGGAGTCTAACATCTCACTGAGGGAACAAATTCCTTGGGTTTAGCCCCTTCTAGTTAGATCTGCATGTATTTTTCTGATCAGCATTTTTACTTTATAACTGTTGATTAATTCCGGCCTTTAAAGCATGGCTTCCATCCTGTCTAGGATTTGAGGAGACTGACCTAGTAGCTGTGGGAACACTGGGTGAAGGAGCTAATGAGTCTCCAGTGGATAGGTGCTCTATGTTCTTTGCTTTTTGGGACTAGTTGCAGGGTAGAGAGAGAGCAGGGCAAGCCTCTACCACCTCAGGTAAGCTGTGGCACCTGCAATTTCCGCACTCCAGAGTTGTGGTGTTTGCAGTAGTGTCAGCTCCACCACAGGAACACACAGGGAGTGGAGGCCCTGGTCCTTTCTCTTCCCATGTGGCATCTCCAAAGACACTGATTTATGTGTAGCCAAACACTACAGAAATTCACCAGGGAGCCAAAAGGACCAATAACAGCTTCTGTGGAGAGAAGACATGCTGTGGTGCGAGTGAACGAAACCACTCATTCCAGTGCCTTCAACGGTCCTCACCTTCCTTCTTCTCCTCTGGCATCACCGTGTGGCAAAGTGAGAGCAGCCGGAAGAACCTGTGCGTCGGGACATCATTCAGCTTCACAGCTTCCACCAGGCTGTGGTCATAGAAGGCAAACTTTGGGTCGGCTAATGGGTTGTATGAGAAATCAACCTTCTCTGTGTTCTGAAAAAAACATGGCTCGGTATTATTTGTTGAGTTCCCACACAGCTGTACACAGATGCCTGCCCAACACAGCCCCTCTCTTCTCCTCATATTTACAAAGGACCCTCTCTCCTCCTCATGTTTACAAAGGACCTATCCTGCAGGACTGGCTGCTCATCACAGAGATTGGTGGGTTTAAGGAAGTGGGAGGCCATGAAAGGTATTTAATCATAGGACAGGACAGGCACTAGATGTGCCTTTCAGAGCAGCACTCAGGCTAAGAACCAATTAGCTAAACTGCTTCTCTGACTGGCAGCTAATTCTTCAACAGGACCCCTGCCAATGGATGCCTACAGCAAAAAGTGCCTGCCTTCAACACCTGTCTGCTTGGAAGCATCATGTTCATGATGTCAAAGGCTACCTGTGATAGTGGGAATGCAGGAGCAGAGTTTAAAACAAGTCAAAAGTCTGTCTGATCCACCATGTTCTCCCAAAGCCAGAAAAAAATCCTGATATGCAAAAAATAGGACAGACAGGTGAAGTAAAGATTAAACTCTACAGGTATTGCCCATTTTGTCAAAGAACAAGGAGCCCCAAGCAAAGTGGAACACACTGGAGAAATGTCCAGAAGCTCACCATATGATGTGTCATGGAGTAATGGACTGCCAAGCCTGCCTCAGACAATTCTGACTCCCGCCCCATCCCTGATGAGCTCAGAGTTTCCAGGACGGGAATCATCCTTTTGACCCCTGCACACTGACATTTAGCACTCAGTCCAAGAGCACAGACTGACCCCTCCCACACTCGTCTGTGCAGCAAGGTCCAGGCACAGCAACATCATGGATGTGTGGGCAGCAACACTCTGCTCCAGAGAGTGTCACGAGCAGCAGGGTGGGGTGGACAGCTGGCAGGAGTCCAGTGTGTGTCACCAAGCAAGGCTGATGGAGAGAGGGCAGGCTGGAGGCATAGTACTCAGCACAAACAGCCTGTTTCAGTGGGCAATTTAAGTTCTAAATGGACTGGAAATGAATCATTGGAATGAGGAGTGGGATTTTCATCATCATCTTGTTATTTGTTATTTGGATTACTGCATGCAGCTTTCAGACATTTTAGAAATGAAGACATGTGTGTTTATGCCAGCAAGCAGAGGCTAAAGAAAAGTGTAGAAATTACACGTTTCCACTTTCTGAAGTCCAGACATTAGAGGAATTTGACAGTGACCTTGCTATTGTTATGAACTGCACCCACTAATTCCTCACTAAAACTTCAATTAACTGCCAAGGTGAATAAAACTAATGTCCAAGTCTCCAACAAACACCAATGGTCAAGTGTTCAAGAGAAGCTGTGCATGCGCCAGGATGTCACGTGAAGCAGAGGGGACAGTGATCTGTTCCCGACCTGCAGGTTTAACCCAGGCTTACTGGAAAAGAATTTAACTCTGGGAATTCTCTAACATCCAGGAACATGCATCTCTGTTGAGAGCATCCAAAGCATCAGCTCTTGCAGGGTGAAAAACATAAGCTATGCAGGGTTGTGTCCAATGGTACTTATCCAAATCCACTGAAAGCACAGATCCTGATAGCACTTGAGCACTTACCTCATTTATTTCTATCCTTTGGCCAGACATATCATATACATCACCTGCAAGCAAGAAAGATGAAATTATAGCCACAAACTGAGGGTAAGTGCAGCCTCTGAGCTACAAAATTGGGTAAAGCGTTCCTAAGCTAGAATCTTTTTATAAATTTCAGTACATTTTGACATGGGCACTTAAAACTGATGATACATAACAATCAGTTTCTATGTTGGTCCATGACAAAATCCAGACTGATAGATGCTTGAAACACAAAGCAGTTACCATAAAAATGACTGGTTTTTGAGAAATGAAAACTTTTTCTTTATTTTGAGCTGAGCACAGAGAGGGTAGGGTTTCTAGTGCTAGGTAGGAAACAAAAGTGCTTCCAGGGGATGACTTCTCTTGTGCCTTCTCTTTCAAAATCCAGCTCCTGAATCCTACTTAGTATTTGCACACCCACAGAAAAGGAGTTGTCAAAGCCCATTTTTCCCACATCTGGGTAGCAAGGCTGTTCTATTGATTCTTCCTGGATGGGTGATCTGGTCATAGGAATTGAGGACATGTCTCCAAGAAACATTATTAGAACTTCTGCCTGGAGAAAAGTTTCACTGGGAAGGTCTGGACTGTGCCAAGGCCAGCTAGTCCCAACACTTCACTGAAATAAGATTGAAATACAACGAATTACAGGAATGATTGACTCATGCTTGCACCAGCAATCTCACCAGTGACCAAAGTCAATTATAGCACTGGTGTGCCTTCATAAAGGCCCCAGGAGTGTAAAAGAAACACAGTAAATACCTCTTCTGAGAACCTACACATCAGTTGATTCCATGGGAACCGCAGCCAAGAGGCTTTTGTACATCTGCTTTCCTTAAGCCTCGAGAGGGGAGCAGAATGAAATCATCCTTTCTGGCATTGCTTTCCTGAATGCCACTGAGCAGAGAAGTACTGTGCTAGGAAGAAGCTAAACATTTAGAACACTACAGGCAATAGATTTACCTTCTTTGCTTGTATTTCTCATTCATTTCTTGAACCCTTACCCTGTGTTCTATGTTGGTGGTGGCACCTACTTCAGAAAAGTCAACTAAGGACACTTGATAGGAGACAAACTGTTTAGCAGTACTAATGTTAGATACTATAATAATACTGTTTGGTGGTCTCCAAATATGCACAGATTCTTAGGGAGAAATATCTTCTTTTATTAAGTCAGCTGATAGAACTGATAAAAGACTGAAACTTCCTGGCACATTAGTGCATCAGCAGGACTGACACAGGCAAAGCAAGCATCCTATACAAATAAGCAGTGACTAATTTCTCTGGGGCATCTAATGATGTTAATCAGTTAGGCAGTTTACGAAGTGCTAGCACCTCTTGAGCAGTATGAAGAAGACTGCCTGGGGCCATAGCATGAACAAGCTTTTTAAATCAATGACTTCTAGGATCTAACAGAGCTAGCAATTCATGTTTCCCATGTCTTTCAACTGCCTAAAAACTTTTCTCTCTTCTGGTAGGTGAAAAAATCAGGTGTAAAGACAAAGGCCAGGTCATTGACTAGTCCAACTACCTGAAAAGAATGTGGAAAATCACAGCTTGATTTAGTCTCTGCAAATGAAGAGGCACACACGTGAAGACATACCATAGGATTTGCCATTGATGGAGCACTTGTTGAAACACATGATGTTCTGTGTGAGAGTTCCTGTTTTGTCTGAGAAAATGTACTTGATCTGCCCCAGCTCTTCATTGAGTGTAGTGGTTCGAGCCTGAGCTGGCGTGTCATTCAGTGGGTAATACATTTTACGGTCCCAGTCAATATAGAAACTGTTACCCAAGCGTATAATCTCCACACTGACAAAACAGAAAGAGAAGGTGATGGAATATTCATTAGCTTAAGGGTCAAGCTCTTTTATCTTCAGCACCACCATTATCAATTGCAATTAGAAGACAACTTAGAAGGTAATGACAGGTTGAACTGATCTCTCTAAGGGTAGCCTGTGGTAAGGGATGCTGAAGCAAGTCCCACCGAAATGATCTGCTAAATTTACACAGCAAACTCACTTCCTTTGTTTATAAAACAGTACTTTGTAAAAGTACTTGGAACGTTTCAGAAGTTTTTGGCCTGAGAAGCGAGTCAGGAGCAGTGGGTTCCAGTTAGTGCCTTTTCAGGAGATGGTTTCCAACAGAGCTGTGGGCTGGGCTTAGCCCAGTGCCAGGGGATGAGCACAGCCATGTCCCAAACAACAGAGAGCTCCATAACAACAGAGTTGTTGTGTCACTCAGCACAACCAAAAGAGTGGCATCAGCTCGCAGATGACATGAATTTTCACCTTTCTGGATGACATACTGGACAGGAATGGAATTCATTCCTCATGTTTACCAACACAAAAGAATGTCTCAGTAGCAAAGCTGACTGAATGTAGGTACAATGATAAATTAAACAGGGCTATGCAGCCTCTACCCCAGCCCCAAGTTCTGAGAGCATCACACATTGCCTAGTGTCACTCCTATTTGTCTATCAATAACCAACACAGCTCTGCTTTGTCTGGGAAGACTTAACACTCTCAACTGCTCATCCAGCCCCAACTATTTCAACTTGATTGCACCTACTTACCTGGCAATCCTCACACAGCCCTAAAGCCACCTCTAAGAACAGGCTGTTTGTTCACTGTTAGCAGGATGGTGGCAGGTTTCCAGCCCTGCTCCTATAGCATCCTACACACCCACACCTCCCCTTTAACTGCAAAATCATCCTCTCCTCTTCCAGGGCTCACTGCTGTCTCCACTCTGACCCTGTTAAAGCCCTCTGAAGGCAGCAGAAATAAGGAAAGCATCACTGTGGTTGTGTAGGAGCATCCATGGTGGGGCTGTTAGGTTTAAGGGAAAATGCTGCTCCCAGTTAAGACAAAAGCTAAATCTCTCCTAAGATCAAAAGTGAAAGGAGCTTCCAGCACTTACCTGACGTAGAGTGAAATAGGTACCACTGTGTTTAGAATGATCACATATGACCAGAACATGAGGAAGCCAGAGTAGGCTGCAGAGTTGACACCCTCTGCCCAGGGCAGATACACCTGGAAGTAGTAGCCCTTATCATGTTCCCAGATACCATTGCCAATGGCTAAGATGAGACACATCAGTGCTAAAAATGCAAAGATCTGGAAAAAAAAATTGAAAAGCAAACCAAATAAATCAAAATCAAACAAAATGTATTGCATTTTAGAAACAAGGAATCTATTATGCACAGGTTTATCAGAGGACCCTAATGGGATAGGGTTGGATAACCTGAATCATAGGAAAATGTGCTTAGGGATGAAGAAGAAAAACCAGCAAAATTATGATACTTTTACCTCAAGGACAAAACTACACAGTGCAGAGTCTGGCGACTTGGAATTAGAAGTCTTAAAACAGCTGGGGATTTAAATCCCAAGCAGATATCTCAACTAAGGTGGTTACAGCAGTCTGCTGCAGAACATCAAATCTCATTAGAGGAGAGTTGGGCTGAGGGTCCTCAAATATCTGGCTGCACACTTGGGAATAGAAACTGCCTGGAGAACTTTACTTGGCCATTTGCCAGATGTATCACAGTCTTCCTCACAGTTTCTGAAAGACTCCTAAGGACAATCCAGCAGCGTACAGTATGGAAATTAGCTCTGGATATTATTCTGATGATTAGAGGAGAGTTAATTGCTTTCTCAAAGCTAATGGTTGCCTCAGTATCTGCCCTCATAATTTGATTACATTTCCTTTGAGCAAATAAAAAGCAACACCAACCAGTGAGGCATATCCTTAGGCTTTAGAGAAGCCTGTTTCCTGAAGCCTAAAGCAACTGGGAAGTAAATTTCAAATTGGGAAAACTTACTGAAAATTGGGGCTTGCTTGAGAGCACTATTTAACAGACACAAAAACATTACATAGGTCATAAAGCATTTTTTGATTAACAAAAGACAAGATTCTAGCAATACATGCATTTGGAAAAGAAGATGAAAAGAACAGGAAGAAAGAAATTTAACAGAAATTAATAAAAACTGCAAGGAATTACAGAACTGTGAATATCCAACAGCAATAAAGTATCAAGAAAAGAAAAAAATAAAGTCATAAACAAAAAAGCAAAAAGCAAATGTGTTAATGAAAAGCAAATGTGTTAATAGTCCTCCAAGAGGAAGGAGAAAGGAAGAAGGTCTTATCTGCCCTACAGTAGATGAAAAAGGCAGATTATATTCACTGACACAGAGCCCTGTATGGCTCTATCTGCTAATACACATTTTCAATGCAGCAGGTCCATCTAATTGGAAGATGGAAGTTTAGAGGTTAGCTTTTAACCTTTAATAAGTTTAATTTTTAACAATACTTTAAAAACTGGGAAGACCCACCATCTTGAACTCCTAATATAATTACAGTATTTGTAAGGTAGAAATGGTGATGGTGGGAGAGATAAACTGCAGTTAACTTGTCATCCTTCCTAGACAAATGATGAGAAAATAATTCTTTTGGCACGGTCTTTTCCAAACATTTGACATAAAACAACCAATATAATAAAAAAGGTAGATATGGAGTCAACAGGCTGCACAAAAGAGCAATTAAAAATCATCTTTTGCAAGGATAATCATTAGGGAGGAAATATTAGTAAGCTGGACTATTATGTAAAGGCCACACAGCAACAATCACATTAAAACAGTAATCAACCTTTTTAAAAAACAGTAATTGAGGGACAAATATAGAAATGTTGATGGTAAAGCTAATATTTGTACTGCTGAGGTAATCTGTGGGAGGAAGAAAGATACTTTTATGGAGCAATATGAATCACTTGGTGAAAAGTTCATGCGTGATCAACTAATGTTTTAATATCAAAAAGCCACAAAAGGGAACTGCAGAAAGAAAAGGTGGCATGCTGAGTTTCAGGGGACACAATTATTTCACACATGAGTAGTAGCTTTTCTATTTAATTGTGCAAAGCCAAATAAATTGCTCAACTTGTGAAATTGAGACAATATTGCTTGCTGGTAAGGAATGCGGTGCAATGTTTTTAAACCTCTGTGAACCAGAAATTAAAACATACTTCAATCTGTGCTGTTGTAATTATCAGGACTTAAGGGTATTTGAGAGGCATGATCCACCTCACTGCCCGAGAGGTTAAAAATTATCCATTTGCAGAATATCACAATCCATGTAGGAATTTCAGTGTGCAATTCAGCAATAGAGATATATGTGGGGTGAGACAGGACCTGAACTATCCCAAGGTGTCCCCACCCATGGCTGGGGTGTTGGAACAAGATGATGTTGAAGATCTCTTCCAACTTAAGCCACTCTGATTCTATACCACAGCAACTCCAGCCTACAGCTGCACTTGATTTATGCACATTTTGTTTTCTGTGCACTGGGCAAGCCAATGCTCTCACAACCCCAGCTCATGTGCAACACTTGTACTTGCACAAAGCTCGCTAATGTGCTGTTTGATCTGAAACAAATGGAAAGGACCATGCCATTAAAAGCAGCCCTTGAGATCAATTTCTGTGCACAGAAACAACTGTGTGCAGGGTGTTGCTCCACAGCCCTGAAGAGAACGGCATGAAAAATCATTGCTTGTGCATGCTCGTGGAGCTTCCCAGCATGAGCAACCTCCCTCCCTGGGTCCTGCCCATGCATTGACTGCTAAAGATCCTCTTGGTAAGAGTTTTGTAAAGAGGAAGTGACTTTTGACTTCAAGACAAACATTGACTGTTGGAGTGTGAATTAAAACAGTCTCGGTTTCTTGATTGGTACTTGGAGTTCTGCTCTGGGATTTGAAGCAGTCAGTTGTTAAAGAGATGAATGTGAGAGCTCTCTTTCCCTGAAAATTTGCTCCCCCTAGCCTGCTACAAAGCAGCTTTTGGAGGAAAAAAAGCATTTCTGGAGCTGGCAAGTGCATCCCCAGTGGAGGAACATTAACTTCTCTCTCAGATCAATGAGAAACACTTCCAAATGTGACAAAACAGCTATGACTGCCATCTGGGATGGTTCACTTCTGATTAACCCTTGTTGGGGCAGACCAGGGCAACATTCCCTTGACGAACCTGCTTAAACACTGCTTTGCACCTGGAAGTTTTATGGGCAAACAAACACAAAGTAACGTTGCCAGCATTAATGTGGAGTGAGTTCCACTACATTTAAATTACCTATTTATAGTAAGTAGTGGCTGCTTTATATTCTCCGGCTTAAGAGCACAATATATTGCCAGTTTTTGTGACTATAGTCTGTAATCTTTGACCACCCAGTGAACTGGAAAAACCCAGTGCCACATCCCTTTAGGTGTGCAAAGAGTCTGGTGTTTAACGTACGACAGAGATGTCTTTATTTAGACATCAAAATTTTAGGTTCCTTAAAAATGTGTAAAGGAGACAAACACACCCTTGGCTCCTCTATCACCCAAGAATCCCAGCAAAGGCTGATGCAATCGCCTGCAACTTGCTCAGTTTTTTTTTAAAACAGAGCCAGGAGGTAAATTCATCTCATTTGTTTTTATAAAGAGAGGCCAAACAGACTGAAAGTTCTGGGTTGGACCCTTGGCTTGTGAAAGGAGATTTAGCAAATCTTAATTCAACATTAAATTCCAGATTCCTGGTTCAGTTTTCCTCTCTGTTTCTGTGCCCTGTGGATCCCCTCACCCAGCCCATTCTCCTCTCCAGTTAGAACATAAAATACCTATGAAAATGTGAAATTCTTCAAATGCTTGCAAAATTTTGAATATAAGAGACCCAAACCTTTTCTCCACTTAAAGAGAGAAAGGGAAGAAAACACTGAGGGAAACAAGCTGATGATAACCAAGATGGATAAACCAAGATTTTCCCTTGGTAGAGATTGGTGCAAGATAGTTAAAATTAAGGGCATGTCCTTACTGTACACAGAGCAAGGACACAGGAGGGACTGAAGTTAACCCTGGAGTGGCTCTCTGTGCTGTGGCACTGCCAGGCATTACTGGGCTCACCTAAAGGTCTTTTGGGATCCCAAGAAAAAAAACAGGAATACAGAGGCTGACATGAAATGTGGAGGTTGGAGGATGTGTGGAGGTGTTTGTGCTCTAAGCCCCAGTGCTGAGGAGGCATGAAATTAGAGAGGGCAGGGAGAGCTTAGGGCAGCCTTGCTGTAATGCATAGACTGCTGTTGGATGCCTCCTCCAGGGCTTCTTCCAGTTCCTGAAAAGGATCTTGTCCCCATATGACTGCTAGAGTGAGCAAGAGTAGAAGGGAAAAAGCAGGAACAGTAACCACTCACCACCAGTGTCATAAACTGAAGTTGGTGCAGCACACAGGTGAAACCATGACAAATTTGCACTCAAAGGGAAATAAAATCTGAAACTAAAGACCTTTTCTTCAAGCAACATTGATTAAAGTAGTGTCAGAGTACATGTCTTCCTTCCCTGAGTGGCTTTGAACTAAGCAGTAAAATCTTGAGAGAGTCTGTGAGAGTCACTATTTGTGCCTAGAAGTATTTGCCATTTGTTAAAACCACTGATGAGCTTAATCCTCAAATTAGATCTGTTTTTCAATCTGAGAAGAGTGCCTGCTACGCAAGATTAGTGTTCTCAAATTTCCCAGCTGCTAAAAACACCAGTTTCTGAGCATTAAAGAGACAATGTCTAGTAAATTACCCTAACATGTTAAGTCAGGAGCTGGCATCATGTAAATTAGCAAACTCAATTACCAAGTCCTATGCAGATATCACCAGAGATGCTGAGAAATTGGGAGGAAGAGAGAGAACTGCTAATGTTTATTTAAATAGAAAATGACAAAATTACTAGAAGAAAAAAGGGCATTGCAGGCTTCAAAATATTTCTTACACAAAAATGCAGATCAAGGGAGAGGAGAGTAAATGACAAGCTCAGAAGGGAAGTCCTTAATTCTGTCAATGTAATGGCCTTGCTTTGCAAGATGGGTTGGCAGAGGCACTGCAGAACTGAGGTTTCTAATGAATTATGCTGTACTTTTTCTTTTTATCATTAGTTACCTCTGATATTCCCCCATTTGTATGGACAGAGAGGTGGAACATCTGGAAATGATGAACACATCTGAAGAAAAGAAGACATATTAATCAGACTTACCATCAACACAAGGACATTCATGAGCCGATCGATGCTTGTTCGCTTAAAAGTTGTTTTTCCACTGTTCTGCATAAGTTTTGTGTCTGGCCCTGGAGATGAAGCACACTTGTTAATTTTAGAAATAAAGCTTAGCTGTTCTAAAGCTGATTCCCTCTGAGACCCCGCTGTGCTTTTCAGCATAAATAACCATCACAGCTCTCATGAAGTCAGGTACACACAGTTTAGAGTGCTGCTGGGAAACTTGGGCAGAAGCAGGTTAAGTCATTTGTCTGAGATTATATGGAGAGAGTCATATAAAACCATTAAACCTGGACTTTGACTCAACTCTTTTCTTTTAATATTCAACCCTTCTTTTCAGGTTTAATCGCTTTTCAAAGCACATCTGATATTGCTAAGTTATTGGTGACATATTATGTATTATCTCAGATATCTAGGAGTACAGAAACAATAGAAGGACTATGCTCATGAAAAGCATAGATCTAATCAATAATATTATTGATGACACTAATATTTCAATGTGGATTAAAATCACATAGAAATGATAGAGAGTGTTTATTTCAATATCCTTGAGAGAAATCTTAACCAAATTTAATTGTTACATTCTTTCTTAGTCATCAATTAAGTCCCCTCCTGCACTTTGCTGGGTGGATTTCTGAAACAAGAAACATTTTCTTCTTGTACCTGGTAGAAACATAAATACTTGATTCCTTTGTGCATAGTGTGATGTGTCCCTGTGCCAGTACTGCTGGTCTCTGCAATTGACATGCCAGTCTTTTTACCTACCAGCATAAATAACAAGTCCAAAGCACCACTCTGTGTTCCTTATAGTACAGCCCCTCAGCAACATCTTCTCATTGTCCAGGGCATATTTCTCTCCTCGAAGAGTAAGAGTTCCTGTGAATTTATCTAGTTTGTTATTTGGTGCCTCACATCTGACTTCTCCTGTAAAAAGAAGGTAAAAGCAAAAATAGAAAGCTTGGTTCAGAAAGGTGTCATCAATACTGCATTTCCAGCTGTTCCTCAGATAGACAATATTTCACACTTTAGTCACAGTCAGCTCCTAGCTCTGTCATTCTCATTCTATATCTTATATTTACTGATGTTCTGGGATGTTGCTCCTTCCCCATATTCATCTGATAATTCAAGTGACTACAGTGAATTTGGATTTATCCAATTCTATGAACATGGCAATTTTTTATTGGTAGAGTACAAAACGAAGTTTCCACAACTTCTATGTGGGTGAGAAGAAATGTTGAACCAGCAACATAATTTTAATCCATTCACAGCAAGTTCATAGTGGTAGGATGTCACTGGATAACTTTATCTGAAAGTGCTGACATCACCTTTTTTCCTATTTCATTTTCCCTCAAACTGCAGGAGCCCAAGCGAATAGAATCATAGCCTAAAGGCTGCAGAAGAGTAATTAACTGAGGTGTCTTTGTTCACTGATTTTTAATTTCATCTGTTTTATAACTCAAGTCCCAGGAGTGCATAAAAAGATTCTGCTACCTTCTTTGGCCACTGATCTGACACTGTTACTGACTGTCTATTTCCACACTTTGTATTTATTTCTTGTAATAAAATGTGTTCAGATTCTTCAGTACAAAAATGACTACTTAAATCAACCACTGCACCTGACATTTAAAGATTCAAAGCAGAGGCCTGTGGATTTATTGGGAAGTGGAAAATACAAATATGTCTTACTGAAAGGCAATCTAAGAGTTCAGTCTGTTCACATAATTAGCAGGAACATTAAAGTTATTTTCATCACAGGCTGTAAACACGTACAGAAATACTAGCATTTGCAGAGAGTACAGTTCTTCTATCTGCTTTCAGATTTACACACCAGGCTCAAGAGACTGGAAACAAAATCCAGAGAAATCCAGAATAAAAGTACAGCTTTAAGTGTCATGATTGTCTTCAACACTACGCATTTTAAAATCAAAAATATGCCTGTGATCAAAAAAGAAGCTCTAATCTAGGGCAGACAAACCATCAGACATGAAAGATTGAACAATTAGGAAATTCAGTAACACATGTGGCATCAGAATTCATACTAACAACTGTGTTGCTCTTCTATTTTATCATGTGGTTAGTCCAACAAGGACCAGACCTGTGCCCCATAATTTCTGAAGGTCTCTAGTAACCAGGCATATCTCACTGCCACCCTCAAAAGCACCTTGAAAAGCAAAAAGGAAGCAGAGGCTTTGCACTGGAACCTCAAACAGCACAATGCTTGGCAAAGCAAACCCAGGGCATGGTCTCCCACCAGGAACACTGTGCCTGCTGTGGGACAGTGCTTCTGTGAGCACCTCACATGTCCACATCTGCTTTCCCATAAGTGGGTGGGTCAGGGCAACTGACATGCTGATTTTGAGATCAGAAGGGATTCATCCAGATGAGACTGACCACAAAAGAGTGAGAAACTCTAAAGATCCCTCCAGGACTGCTGCACTGAGCCCAGTACCTCTGCAGCTGAAGGAACCACAGCCAGGCACCATGCCTCCTGTCCCCCTCACCCACTAACAGCAACAAGATATCTAGAATATATCTCAGCAGAAAGAGTTAAATACTGCCAAGTCAACTGTGATAAGTAGAGGGTAAGTGAAAAGTACTGTTTCCTTTCTGTTCTCCCAGTTCTCCAAATCAGACAAAGAAATTCAGTGCTTTGCAAGCGTCTTCCTTATCTGAACCATCAAACAAACATCATAACTCACATTAAGCATTCCACTGAGTGCCTGTATTAGCTGCATAACCCTGTCGTCTCTTCCTGTCTTAAAAAGTAATTAGATAAAGAGTTACATAAATATTTAAATATTTCTACAGAGGTTTGCTAAGGGAAATGCAAGGTTGGGTCTAATTCCAGGCACTCTTCCCAGTACACTGTCAAATATAAATCATCCCGGGAAACATTCATTTCAAGTATTGTGACGAGGCCACTTTTATTTGCAACGTAAGTATAATAGAGATTTAGAGAATAAATAAATATCTGATAAGAAAATTCTCAATTTTCCAGAATATTTTCAAACTTTTTTTTTTTTTAATTAAGCACTTCCAAGAGTACAGTGCCCTTAGATAAGCATCACACTAAGAATGCTTACGAATTATCTAAGATTAAGGTTTTGCTTACAAATTGATAGACACTTCAGCCTGCTCAGGAAACTAATTAAGGCATGCCACTCCAATTATTAACATTAAGCAGCTAACTGCACATGTAAAAATATTTTTCCCAAGACCTAAAACACTTAGAACCTCAGCCACCACTTCAAAGAAATCCCAATGTACTGAGCTGACACTTGGCAAAAACCACACATATTATTGCATAAAACCTCAACAAAGAAGGCAAAAGAAACTCTACCAGAGACAGTCTCAGCTATGTTCTTTGCCACATCCCCACCACTTGTCCTGGAATCACCTACTTATTTCAGAAACTCTTCTTTTTTCCTAGAATTATTTTCCCTCTATATCTAAAAGTATTTCCTGAGAGCCTGCAATCCTTGAGGTGTTCCAAGGACACGAGCACTCATTCCGCCTCCTTCCATAATAACTCCTCCTGTAATCTTGACCTCATATCTAGGCCAGCAGGGCACTGCAGAACGTGAGTAACACCACTTGGTCTGTTCCCTCATCTTTTCTCCACAGACAGATGAAGTGTGAGTACGGAGTATTCTGGTTTTGACAAGTCTAGTTCCTTTCTCTGTATGTGCTCCTAAGTACTCCCTAGTATTCAGTGACAGGACACAATGGAGTAGTTGAAGTTGCACTGAAAGAGGTGCAGACTGGACCCCTTAAAAACATTTTTTTACTGAGAGGGTGACCACTCACTGGAACAGACTTCCACCTAAGAGGTGATTGATGCCCCCAGCTTGTCAGGTTTAAGAGGCATTTGAACAGTGCCCTTAAAAACATACTTTAAATTTTGTTCAGCCCTGAAGTGGTCAGGCAATTGGACTAGATGATCATTGTAGATTCCTTCCAATTAAAACATACTCTACTCCTGTCCTGTCCTGTCCTGTCCTGTCCTGTCCTGTCCTGTCCTGTCCTGTCCTGTCCTGTCCTCTCCTCTCCTCTCCTCTCCTCTCCTCTCCTCTCCTCTCCTCAAACTCTCCTCAAACTCTCCTCTCCTCAAACTCTCCTTGAACTCTTCTCTCCACAGTAAATAGTGCTGAGAAAGGACACATTTCCTTTTAAGCACGTCTATACTGCTTGCCTGCAGATATTTTAAAATTCAGTCTTTATTGTTGCATTGAAAGAGGAAAGGAACAGAACGGTTTTAGGGTGAGGCTTCAGGCTGGGAAGCAGTCACCTGTCCTGTGTGCACAGTTAGTCCTCAGGTCTGTGTGGTGTCTGGGAAGTGCCACTGATCAGAAGATCAGTGTGATCGGTGCATCAGCATTTCCACATCAGTGTGAAAATGTTTTGAGGCGAGAATTAAGCATACGGTTTTGGGAAAACAGTTTCCATTGTGCAGTTATGTGAACCTTTGTGCTGATTTTTAAAGTGGGAAGTCTTGACATGTGCAGATAGACTCAAAAGAAAAGTGCCCATCCAGAAGGACTGCCAGCAATGCAGTGTCAGGTTATGGCCATGCATGGCAGAAAGACCTGCAAGAGGGACCCTTTCCTTTATATTTGATATTGATACCTGTTGTACAGACTGCAGAGTACCTGTTTCTGTTTTGCTGGCACTGTTTACAAAGAAAACCTAGCAGGGGCAGCAGACAGCTTGAAAGGAAGAGTCCAAACCACTCTCTGTAATTTGGGCAAATCAACTGGAAAGTGAATCTTTTTCATTTTCCTTTTATACTCACCATTGAACTCTGTCAGTTTCTGAAGATCTTCTCCAAGCTCAGCAGTGACTGTCAATGCCTGCTTCACCTTCAGGTTTGTTTCACTGTGACAAACAATATAAGGAAAAAAAATGAACTGAAAGTCATATGTGAACTGAAAGCTCTCCTTGAAAATCACTTCTGCTCTCGAGGACAGTCTTCCCCCTTAGACACCTGACGATTGTGATGCTGTACACCTCCTTCACCTGGCCAAAAGGTGTAGATTGTCTCTTTCAGTTGCTGTGGCAGGCATTCAGAGGAATCCTGAGCATGGTACCAAAGTTGAAGTGTCTCTGTCATAATTTCAGCACAGAGCATCAAACTCTCTATGCTGTCACTCATGACACACTTAAACCCTAGGTATCTAAGCATATGTGAGAGCTCTGAATCTTTTCTCCCATGGTATTCTGATCTGGAAGATTACTTCAGTCCTGGGACCAGCCAGCTCAGGAGTTGGAAATGCAACCTAAAAAGAATACTGCATTTGTTCAGGGCCTCTTAGAAGTGGCACTTGTGTGTATAAAAACTACAAAGTCATTTTCAATAGAAATCAGATGGGGAAAGTCCGTCTGCAGGGTTTTGGGAGAGACAAGGTTTCTTGAAATCTTTGGTCTTGCTTAGTCCCTCAGACTGTTGCAATGCAGAAAAGGTAATGCAAACTGGGTGATAATTATGAGTCAACTCCAGTTTATTCCAACTAATGTAAGTTGCAGCCCTCTGGTTTTTCACCAGTTGTGTCCTAGAATGGGCAGTGTTTGGAAACCTTTGCTATGTGCTTGCGTTGATATTATTCTCTAGAAGTCCAAAGGGGATTACCAGAGTTATTCATTATGGTTATCTCACCCAGATAATCTATATCAAGGGAAATAGTAAAGGAGAAAAAAGAAACAGCTTCTGTCAGGAATATTACAGGAACTAACTCTCAGCATCAGAAGAACTAGCATTGAAAAGTAAAATCCCCTCCTCACATGACATTTGCACTCAAGAAGCAAAAGTATCCACCAGAAGTTACCTAACCAAAGTTTAGACTACATGTTATGAAACTCTTGCTACCAAAGCTATTGAAGGTGTGCCTGCAGCACCCAGTCACCAGGGACATGGCTTTGCAGTGGTGGCAGTGATTGCATGGCAGGGACAGGCTCACTTACCCATCCAGCTCAGCTGTCTCGATGTACGTCAGGCTGTGTGGCTCACTGCTGGACAGCAACAGGAGATCAGCCTGAGTACAGACAGACAGACAGACAGACTGACTTGGCATGAATTCACACAGTCAGCATGCACTGCAGAGCAGTGCTGCTTGTGGTTACTGCCATATCATCACTATGACTGATTTTCTTATGAGTGGTAAGAGTGGCAGAGATTAACTGTGATCAGGATAGAAAGAAACAGTACTCACTGTCACAAAGTTGTTGTTTTCTAGTTTTATTATATCCCCCACTTGGACATTCATCCATTTTTGCTCCTTTAACCTGCAAGGAAACCTCTAGTAAGTAAGCACATACAGCCTATGCAGTTTGGGAAAGTGGGGAACTTAGCTCTGCTCCTGGAGCCAGACTATAGGTGCCATTGGGACTTGGGGAGCAGGGCCTGCCTTGATGTGTCCTGATCCATACTAAGCTGGAGGACCACCACATTAAAAAAAAATTTAAAAAGCAGTAAAAATTGATAAAAGCACTGTTTGGGCTGACCCATGCTGGGTTGAGACAAAGCCTCACAACAGCAGCACAGTCCATGGGCTCTACCCTTGTTCTTGTCTCTGCCCTGACTACTCCCTTCCTTCCTTTTCTTAAAGGACCACATTACTTTAAAAAAAACTCTCTGCTTTGTGTGAGAGGCTTCATCTGGGAAAACTGCAAATTGTGTATTTCTGAGTGGTACTAAGGGCAAGAACAACCAGCTGTCAGGAAGGCCAGTTCAGGTGCCTTGGCTGTGCACTTGCCTGTCTGAGCCATGTCTGCAGTGGTCTCCACAGCACTAAGCCAGATGTGCACACAGGAAGCCAGCTAAACTGCAAGCATCAACACAGCCAAGTCAAGATAGCTGTATATGCAAATTCTAGAGGTGAGAAAGATCAATCTCAAAACAGGACTGGGAGCTCAAGCTTGCACTCAGTTCAATCTTGCTTATTCAGTGTTGATCAGAGCTGGACAGGATCTGTGGCTTCCAGGTTTTGGAAAAGGCAAAATATTATAAAATTTCTGTGTCAATATTTGTTTCCTAGACACAGTAACTAATACACAGTAAACTAAGAAACTGATTTACTGAGCAGAGAGCGCAAAAAACTGTCTCTATTCTTCAGTTTTCACTTATATTTTTAACTGTTTGGTTATCTGTTGGGGTTTACACAACATACTGCTATCTATAGTGTGGAAAAATGTCACAAAAGACTTCACAGCTGTCTACAGCTGTCCTATGCATAGCTGGACTCCATGAAGCTGCAAGTAAATAGCACATCTGTCTGCCACAAAAGCCAAAGTCTCTGCTTTTTTTTCTGCAGGAAAGGACAATGCTAGCAGTACAATGTCCAAAGCACGCAGCTGAAATGTTTTTGGGTACATCTAAGCTAGAAGTGCTACACACACTCAAAGTATAATGAAGCGTATGAGGGACCTATTCCAGCTATTAGTTTGAAATATCTTGTTGATAATGCCTAGTTCTGCTTAATGCAAAACAAATGCTCTGAGTATAAATGGACACAAAAGATAGCTTTGCTTGTTACTTCTGGAATAAGGAGTAAAATAATACAAGACTCTGAAATTCTTAAACATAAACACCCAGGAACAGAGAAAGAATTTAGTTTTTGTCAGCACAAGGTTACAGCCATAATGTCTGCAAAGATTCTATTACTGTGTCTAGGGTTCATTAATCAGGCACATAATCCAAAACTACATGATGAACAAGTGGTGTGAAACACAATTCAATTTTTAATTGTTTAGTGATCCTTAAGAGTCACACACATATACAAAATAAAAAATATTAGTAATAAAATGCTTTTCCCTGTGTGAACTACAGCAAAAAGGACTTACATGCCATTGATCAGGACCTGGACTGGGCGGTTGTTGACATGTTTGTCACTTTTGTGCCGATTCTGAAAATTGGAACAGAAGTTTAAAAGGCATTTCCAGGAAACCAAACACACAGGAGCCGTAGGCAGTTCATTGACATTTTAGATTTCCACCCAGCTGGCTGAATGGGTCAGGCAGATTAGGGTCACATCTGAGTCAGTGTCCAGCACATGTTTACAGCAGTGACACAGAGCACAACCAGACTGCCAATGGCAACAGGCAACACTGGGCTTGCTCTTGGAGAGAAGGAGGGTAGAGCCTTACATGTCACTTTAGCACAGCCCTGACTCACCTGGCATTGCTCCCACCCACCTCAGTCTGTAAACACCAGAGATATTAATTCCTCTGCTCTCATAGGGAAAGTGGCCATTGATGTGCTGGCATTGCTCCACTGAACATCAAAATCATTTTAATAATGAGAGAAAATCAGATGCTAAACTCAGCTCTAATATTGACTCTGTGGAGTCAGTTGGGCTTTTGACTATTAGCTCTGATGGCCGAAGCTGAGCAATTTTGAAAACTCACAAGTGGGTCGAGCATTTGCTCTCAACCAATTTTTTTTTCCACCTACGTTGCGCTAGGTGACAGAAGATGAGTTCTCCAAAGTGGAAGCCTAAGAAAAGATTTCTGTGCCTGTATCCAGACATATCTATGAGTGATCACATGTCGGAGTCTGGAAATATGAGGAATATTTCTTTGCATGTTTGAGAGATTTTGGAATCTCTGACAGTGTTTTTAACCTTTATTCATAGAAAAAGGGCTTTTAGGCTCTAGAATGAAGCAGAGTTTTTAAGAGTGTGTACTAGGCAGTAGAATAGTGTGTAGTTTTATCACAGGGTGAGAATTTTAAATATATGGGGTTTTTAAGATGGCAGACAGGTAAAGGCAAGATGGAGGAAGCACATGGCTTTTGGGTTTCTTCCTTCTTCCTTGACCCCATCTTCTGCTGTGAGGTGGCACATTATAGTTGGCTTAGAATAGAGTTTAACCTTCTAACATAGATAATAGTTATTGGAGTAGAATTATAAATACTGATTATGTGGATTGTAGTATAAATATCCACGCCACCCTGAGGGTGGGGGCATTTGTGCATTTTGTATTAGAGCTTTCAGCTTTTTGTAGTGAGTAGTTGAGCATTAGGCTTTTATCATTTGTGTATTTTGTATTGAGCATTAAGCATAGGGGCATTTGGTATTCGGGAATGTGCCTTGAACGGACCTGCACTGAAGAGCTCTGCAGGTCAGGAACAGAATGTAATGATAAGAAATTAAAATAATGAAGAAAACATTAAGAACAAAAGTCTCGCGGCCTTTCCTTCAAGATCCCTGGCTGGTGAAAACAAAACTGTATACATTCTCGGGAAACAGAAGAAAAACAGCTGATTGGCAGAGAAAAACAAAAAAATAATTTTTTATATAAATCCAAGAATCACATTTTCAGACATGATGAGCAGTTTCGGAGAAAGTCAATGGAGCTGCTGGGCTGCTCAGCAATTTGGAAATTCTAGCTTTTGTTTCAATAAGAAACTCAGATTTTGGGGACTTAATCTCAGACCCCATTTGAGTGCCTGACACCAGTTGTGTTTAAGTGGTTTATTTCAGTTACTGTGCTGAAGAATCACAGGACAGCTCCAAAGTACAGGTTAGAAACAGAGCTCTTACAAAATCATCAATGGCATCCTTGACTCCTGATACAGCCAGCACCAACACCAGGGGCACCACTGTTGTAAACCAGGCCAGCGAGGAAATCTGAGGAATCAACTGTAAGAAGAAAAGATCTGAGTTGAGACATTTTCTGCCAGTTCAGAAAACCACTTCTTCCTAATCAAGCTGCAGACAACATTTTTTAATGATACTTGAATGTAGAATAAAAACAGAAATGTAGCTCCATCCCTGATATGTGACCCTCCCAAAGGTGGGAGAGCCAGGGAACCCATGTTTTCCTTACAAAGCAAGCTATAATTTATGTCAAAAAAATGGAGCTGTCAGAAAGTTTAGTGGGTTGCTCCTTCTTGTTGTTTGTAAAATTAGGATTGCCAAGTCCCTAGGGTATTTCTTTGGAAGTACTGACATGGGCAAGCCCACTGTGAGGGACTCAAGAGCTATCTGAGCAAAACCAGCTGTGCAGAGCCATCAAAAGCTTCTGTTCTTTGTTTCAGTAACTTTTCACATTTTGCTGAAGTAAATTTTGCGTCAATGGACAATGCAAGCTGTTGCCAGAGCTGATCTTGCTCCCCCAAGAGCAGCACAGACATTTTTGTTTACTCCATCTTTAACAGTGAGAGGTAAAAGAGTTGAAGGTGATTCTGTTATGCCATCAGTAATGCAGAGGGAGCTGTCTCACCCCCACACAGTTCTCCCCTTCCTCTAGAAGTGCAGCACGAGGGATGGAAGCAATGTGAAACCAGCATTAGTGTGTCCCTCAGTTTGGATCTGGGAAGTGTCACCTCCATGTGCGTTGTGAGGTTGACGTTTATGCACTGTCATTGCCCAGATCCTACAGGCACCACAGCTCTGCTCAGCTCTACAGGCTGCAACTGCTGCCTTCTCACCTACCCTGGAAAATGCGTGTCCCACTGGTCTGTGACAAAGGAGGGGGAGACAGAGTCCCCACAGCCTGCCTATCACATCCACTCCTGATGCAGGAATAGTCCCACAGGGATGGAGTGAGGAAAAATTATTAAATGGAGGTATATGTAGACAAATGCCTGCCCTCCTTAGGCTACCTTGATGTAAAGAAAAAGCCATGTACTTTTGTACATAGCCAACCCTAGATGGCCCAGCAAAACACACAGTGGAATAATTTAAGGCAAATACTTTGAAATACTATGAATTTGACAGACAAACAGCTAGAGTGCAGTACAACAACGCAGGAACTGTGCTCTCAGCTTAGCTGAAAAGGCACCTTCTCTTGAAAAATATATATACAGTGAAATTTCAAAAATTCATTGCCTGAAAATAAGCAAAAAAGATCATATGTGGTTTGCTGCAGGCTTAACCACATTTCATCTATGCTTTTTTGAGCTGAAATTGTCAAAACCAGAAAAGCATTTGAAACGGGTTATTTTGCAAATTTGTGTGCAGTGAAATGGTCAACTTTAAAACATTAAGCTTGAATCATAACCAGATTATACCCTTCTTTTGATAATGTGTATCCTGATATGACTCAAGAATGGCAGAGTACACAGCAAGGTGCAAAGGGGCAGAAATCCTGATATCAATTTATCCGGTGCATTCAGCTTTCAGGGTATCATTGGCAACAGCGATGAGCAAAGTGCAACTCAATGCCATTACAGTCCACAGGGTTCAATAGTGCTGCCAGTGTCTGACACACTCCACACTGCACCCCTTCCTCACCCTGGAGAAGGGAGCAGCAATACCCAGCTTTGTGCAAAGTTGCACAATTTGTTGAAAACTAATTAACTTTTTATTCTTCATTTAGTTCAAACCCTCATATCCAAAGGTAAAAGAGAAAATTGCCTTTTTCTGCCCTACTTTCTACGTACTGTAAGATTTTACTAAGATGCTAATTCACACCAGGAATATAGCTTGCACTTCATTACACCTGTCAAACATAAACTGGCTTTGATAACAGAGAACAATCTGCTGGAAACAGCACAGTGATTTCATACCTGCAAAATCAGCAAGAAAAGGAAGTAAGCATTGGCTATTCGCTGAAACTGTTCAAACAGGTTGAGAGGCAGGAAGGTGAAGAAATTGTATTTCGATGTTTTAATTGAATTGTTCTGTAGGGAAAAAAAAATGAAAATAAGTAGGATTGGTAAAACAGGAAACAAAATTACAGCACAACACATTTCAACTGTGTCTTACTTGCTTATATTTAGCAATAGCATTGTTTCCAACAGCAGCTCAAAAAGTGTTTCCTTTTCCCCCTCACAATCACAAGTTTGGATAAACAGAGAATTCCTCTTGGAATGGGTGAAAACATGATGCTCAGCCTATGCCAGTGCTGTTGCAGGTAGATAAACTAGTATGTAGCTGCACAACATATTCTCTTTATTAACAATCTTCTTTCTTACGCAGTGCACAAAGAAAATTGAGAAATGTAACCAGAAGACAACAATTTTGCTGCATCTGTAAAGCAGGATTGGAAGACACACGCCATGTCAACCATCTGTGGCTTGTCTGATGCTTTGAAATATCCACTGGCTGGACAACCCTACGGGAGGTATACATCCTCCCAGGAGCAGAATATGACATTATTATCATTTTCAGCTCATTCAGCAAACTTTCAGGTCAGCAGCTTCAACAGGTGGCTTGTTTCTATTCCACAAAAACCACTTGGATGTGGCATTGTGCAGTTACTGATACAAGAACTCACCATTTCTGTAAGCAAGCTGCAGCTCTGTTCCCTATTTCCAGTTTCCTTTTCTAATTGTGGATGGCCCCTCCAGCCACAAGAAGTGGCTGTTCCACAGTCTGCCTTTCACAAACCACAGAAAGACCTAAGCTTAATATTGCAGAACTGAGTATTTTCTTCCCCAGAGATTAGAGCTGTCAGGTCTAATACTTGCCACCAGACAGGCTCAATCCATCATACTGACCCACCATCTGTGGCTGTCCTTTTAGTTTTCAGGTGTGCTAGTCCACTTTTCCATATAATGTTTAACAGGCCCTGGTCCAGGTTTAGTCCTGGAAGGATGAATCCCACCTGTTATGAGAACATCTTAATTTTTTCCCCCTAGAAGCTCTCCGGACAATGCTATTAACACTCTTCCAGGGAACCTAAGGTGTGACAGCGCAAGGAGGCAGATATGAAGCACACCTGAATTCCATAATAAATATGCTGGTTCAACAGCAGCAAAAATGGTGATTGCAGCATTTGCAATAGCCTTTAGATATTGCTAAGCTGGTGGGAGGACAGGAGCTACTAAGTATGAATCACAGCTCACTTCTTATCCATACATTAATCCAAGATCTTGACATCTACACTGACATGCATCAGCATGTTTCCAGCACTAAACCAATTATTTCAGGTTACCATTGAAAGGTATGTGTGGGGGAAGCTATTCCATTTTAGGCAGTTACTGGATTTCTCTATGTTCAGACACACAGAACAGCATATGTTCTTCAGCATTAAAATCATGTTTTATCCCTTGGACAAGCCAAATAAGTAAATATCTGAAAGGGCAGAAATGAAAACAGCCTTTATGGAAGAGCTAGCCATATCCTCCTGTTGATTGCACTCCAGCAAGAAAATATATTTATCAGTGATCATCACATATTGCCCATCTCCTATAATCATAGTATTGTGTGGTTAACTCTGTCTATGCCATGATATGTAGTTAAATTTGGTTTATTTCAAAATCCTTAACTGTGGGGTATGTGTTGTGGACAGGCTCCATAGGCACTGCTGAAACAGAAGCAATGGAGTAACAGCATCTTCTGCAAACCCAGCATACTGGGAACTAAATTGCTTGAAAAGGCTGTGTCCATCAGGCTCAGAGTCTAGCAGATTTTTTAATAAAAGACAGATCTAAATATATAAATCTGCCCACTGTTCTGAAGAAAAATATCATGACCACTTACTTAAAGAAAAAATAGAAGATTGTTGCTGCAGGAAAAAGTAAATGAAGGAGACTTGACCTTTGTGCGTCAACAGATTTCAGAGGGTCACATATAACATGGGAAAAACTACTCAGTAAACACTCAGATAAAGTTTATAGATCTTTGCCTGAAAAAATCTCAGAGGGGAATAAGAAAAGAATGGGAGTGGTTTATTTCAATTCCTGCCTTCTATTTCTGTCCATTAATTACGTCAGGAAAATCATTGAATGAACCACAGCCATTCATTTTATTTCCTATTGCCATTAGGGATGGTAAAATCCCAGACACAACAGCTTCCAAATGCTTAACTGCAGGAATCTGGATAACCACTGTTTTCTCCATAGTTGTTCAGGATCATAATGTTGTTGGGCACATACTGTCTTTTGGGACACTTTAGATCTGAGGATGAGGACAGGGAGTATTACCATGGATCATCTTATTATGCTAGAATCTATAATTAAAATTAATCACCAGGAAAAAAAGAACTATAAATATTTCTAATTCAACACATAACTTGTTGATGGACTTCAAGAGCTAAAGGCATATTAATAGCAAACTGTAATGATAAACTAGAGAAAACTTTAGCCTTTCCAAATCAAAGCTCTGCATTTCCACATCACAGATATAGCTGAAGCACTATGCAAGATATCATATAATCATAGAAGCACAGAATGGTTTGGGTTGGAAGGGACCTTAAAGATCATCTCATTCCAACTCCTCTGCCATGGGCAGGGACACCTCCCACCAGACCAGGTTCTCCAGCCTGGCTTTTTTTTTAACACTTCCAGTGATGGGGCACCCATAGTTTCACTGGACAACCTGTGCCAGTGCCTCAGCACTCACACAATAAATAATTTTTTCCCAGTATCTAATCTAAACCCACTCTCAGTTTGAAGCCATTCCTTTGCCCTGTCTACTACATTCCCTTGTAAAAAGTCCCTCTCCATCATTTTTATGGGTTCACTTCCTTATGGAAGGCCACAGTTAGGTCACCCTGAAGCCTTTTCTTCTCCTGGCTGAACAAACCCAATTCTCTCAGGTATCAATTATATTTTCAGGCAATACTACTTTGACAGCTCAGGTTCTTGGCCAGCTACAAGGAAATCTCAGTTGGCCTCTGCTCTTGATCATATCCTATTCTGTGATGCTTAACACCATCAACCCCTGTCACTCTTTAGAGCTGGACCAGACCCTGACACTGGGTTGGGAGGGGTGCTACAGGAGCCTGCACCACCACAGTGCATTAAATAGTCCACATGCAACCACCATTTCACAAGCAAGGCCTCTAACACATCATCTGCCTCACTGTCCCCACACTGCCTTAAGTGGGGGAGATTCCCACAGAGAAAAAGTCATGCAGAGGAATAATCTCTGTAACAGCAATTAGGTATTGAGAGGTCTGACTGAAACTTCTGGTTTTCCTATAGATTCATAAAACCAACAGCTAAGAAGAGCAGTTCTATGGACTAGGCACAAAGATAGGAATGGGGAGATTTGAATTTATTCCCTGAACTACCCTAGACTTCTGGTTGTCCCAGGGCATCCCTGCATGCACCTGTGTCCTAAATGAGCAGGTCTGAGTGTGGTTACCCACAGTCAGCCTGAAGATCTCCAGATGCAAAGCTTGACACCAGAGCAATGTTGTCTGTGGGTGAAGGATTATTCTCATCTGCTCTTTTCAGGGGCTAGATTCACACCTCCTGGAGGTGTGACTCCACCAAAATGCTGTCCCTAAGAATAGTGCTTGTTTCTCCACAGTTATACAAGTCCAGATCTGGCGGATGAGCTGTTACTTTGGGGGTGTTTTCAGAAGCCCGCCTGTGACGTCCAACAGCGAGCAAAACTCAGCAGATGGCTCCTACCTTAGATCGCTGAGCAAACAAATCATCTCCTTGCCATAAAAGTCACTGGAAATAAGAGAAACTGATGCTTTTGTGGCTAGATTACAGGGGCTAAAGGGTATGGGGCAAGGTATTGACCTTCTGAATTTATACCCCTGGCTCAGTGACATAATAGTTCCCAGCAGGTGGACAAACTAGCCACTGGTAAATTTTAGGACGAATTTGGTGACCCCACAGGGAGGTGTTATGCCACAACACTTGGCAAGTTTCCTGATACTTGTGTAGCAGAGAGCAATGAAACAGCTGAGCAGCAGAAATGCCTTTCCCAGGTGTTTTAGTAAAGCCTCACCAAGGAGGTGGCAGAAGTGCAATTCCATGGCACTCTGTTTAACTGCAGCAGTGCCACTGGAAAGCACACAGAAGCCATCAGTAGAAAAGTGGCCAAGAGGGCTGTGAATGTGCTCATGAAAAATTTTAATAAACTTATGTAACAGCGCATATGGTGCCACCAAGGCTTTGTTTTCACAGGGAGCATGGAACAGTCAGACCAGATCAGTTTTAAGACTCCCAAGATCATTGACTTATTCCTGGTGGTAGACAGCAGCCCCAGCTTGACAAAAGACTGATAAAGGCCAAAAGGATGTGGTGGTGGTAATCCGTCCCTGTAAAAGTTCCTGTAAAAAAACAAACTCCCAAGAGTAACAGACTGACCAAACACCAGAAATAAAACTGTCAATTTACAAAGTACAATTCTCTTTTCTTCCTCTGCCCCCCCCGGCCCCCGAACATTTTTATTTCCTTTAAACAGAAAAAGTACAGGAATGTATTACACATGCAACCTCTTGGCCCTCTCTTGACAGCACTAATGAAGTGAGTTCAGGATCTCATCACATGTTGCGTATACCAGGAAAGTCTGTAGGAAAGCATGATCACTGGTTGTGTTTTCTATGTTGTTCCTTCAGTCTGGTGTCACCCCATTATTGAGCAGTTAATCATCAGTGTGGTGACTGTCATGTCATGATGGTGTAAAGGAGGACACAGGGCTGGCATGGTCCGACAACTTCACGTCATAGCTCATGGACAAGCTAAGCACAACTCCTAAAGTCTTGTCTCTTAGTCATCCCCTTCAATAGCTCTGTGCCCTCCTCTGGCTTGGCTCAGTACCTGAAGCTGCTGCCTGGCAAGAAGGAGGAAAGAAGGGGAGGGCAGAGCACTGCTGAGTGGTGCAAAGGAGACAAACTCCAAACCACTGTTCTGTTTTCATTATGTTCTCACACAACAAGAACCCCAGCCAGTGTGGTAGGAGTACTTTCTTCATGAGACTTAATCTGATGAAGACTGGAGGACTTGATCCAAAGGAGACTATGGACTTCACTGAAGACCACATCTGGCACAGCTCAATCCTTATATGCTTCTCAGGGGCCTAATATGCCTGAGGGCCTTAACCTCACCTGGTCCACCTACAACCCCTGTGCAGAGCTCAAGAGTTCAATTAGGCTCAGCCATGAGCCTCTGACCTCACCTGAGCTATGTTGTAGAAGTCCCCATCTCCAGACTGTCATCTGTCCTAGTTTCCCAAGATACATATATCCAGCTCTACTTCCTTGATGGACCTTGGACCTCTGGTGTAGATTTGTCTTCAGCCCTGTCTCTCACCACTTCTGCCTGGGCTTCCTAAGAGGGCTCTGGACCTGGGTCATCACCTCACCTTGTCTGGAATGGTCAGGATGGACCCCATGACCAGCATCATGCCCAGTCTCTGCCAGCCAGATGCTGCAGGACTGCACCCTGGTCATGAGGGCTCTGCCTGAGCTGGGATCACCTCCATTTCCAGCTTTCCCCCTCTCGTAGTACAGCCCTGCTCTGGCTGCTCCCTGACAATGCCTCAACTGCTCTTTGGATGAATCCAACTTACATCTAAATGCAGAAGGAGCAGTGCAGGTTGCTGCTGTAGCCATCCCTTCAGGGACTGCTGTCACCACTTTTCACTTTATCAGACCACATTCCCTTCAGCCTTGATGGTGAAGGACACTGGGAAACATTTGCAGGCTGAGACAGGAAGAGAGGGCAGCTGGTGCCACAACACTGACCATGCTGATAAGGTCCTTGAGGATCACCCACCAGGCAGCCTTCAGAGATCAAAGCATGCAAGCAGAGGAGATGGAACAGACTCTGAGCCACTACCAGAGCTCCCTGCTCTCCAAATAAATTTCAAAGAGATAAGAACTCAGCTGCTGATCCAGCCCAGGGCAATGTGTATTGGCTATAGGAAGTTATATACATCCCTCCTATTTCACTAGAGACCTTATGGGGTGACCTGAGTCCAAGCAGCCCCCTTGCTGCTGGTCCTGATGAAAGAATGCTGTTTGACCCTGGGTTCTGATCCAAGATGAAATTTGTCATTGACTCATAGGCCTTGCATTTCCTTTCCTATTGTCTGAAGGCCAATTTCAAAGTTGTTTTCGCAGCCCTTCATGACGTCCCAGTACAGCTGTGCTACATTCCAATGTGAAAGCAAAGAATTAAAAAAGGAACTAGGATCAGACCAAACATTAAAAGCCTTCAGAAGATTCTCCTCTCCAGAGTGTTGATGGGGAGCCCATCGTGGTGGATACACAGAGGCTGTCCCCTCTGTAGTTGTATTGGGGAGAGTGCAGATGAATTAAGTTGATTAAAATCCTTAAATCTTGCTCTATGACATCTGGCACTCTGCTTTCCAATTTATTTCACTCTTTACACACACAAACATCTTTCTGAATTCAGGGAGGATCTTTCTGTCTGCATTGTGAATAAACACAGGATTAGGACTTGACTTTTCATTTTTACTGACCTGTATTGAGCCCTTTCCTGTGCTGCTCTAAGTGCCCTTTCATGCCACTCATTCACACTTGTTTTCTGAGATACTCTTAATTAATTTTGCGAGCTGCTGGGTAGTATACATACTTTCACAGTCAGCCCTTCCAGTTAACTGCACAGCACTTTGTTTTAAAGTTTGTTTTATTTTTTAACCCTTCTGCTCAACTACTGAGGCATCATGGCTGGAGAAGTGTGGCAGGCAGAGACACACTGCAGTTTAACATCTCCTGCATTTTCTGGGAGGGAATTTGCCCTCTGAAGTCTCCTGCAAGTTGTAGTGTGATGGAGGTGGACAAGCCCTTGCATGCACTGGCAGACATGGCTTTCCACGGCGGCAGCACCAGGTTCCTGCAAAGCTGGTTTGAGCAATTTGGGAGTCTTGCTTCATACCAGGAGGGCCATCTTTCAGCAGCTGCCAGAGCTGATGTCAGACTCCACACACAATAGAGTTTTCAAGTCTTTAGCAGTTCGTCTCTTCTCCCTTCCCAGATAGCCTGAAGACTCCACACTGGAGAGGGACAAAATCCCACTAGGAATAGAGATATTCAGGGACAGCACACCCACCTCTGGTTGTACTTTTCCACTTCCCTGTTCTTGCTGTGATAAAGGAGGACAAAACACCTCTGGTACCTTTGATCTACACCTACATAATAGAAACTGCCCATTTAGTGAAAGGCTCAAATCTTCACACCGGGTGGGACAAAAAGCCTGGCCACAGCAGTAAGTGAATACACAACACCTAGGTTTGCATTTCCCTTTTTTTTTTTTCCTTATTGGCTTTTCTCAGCAACTGCCTCACCCTAAAGAAACATTTACCACCTCACCTAGCTTTGTTACAAGAACCTGTTCTATAGGTTTTATGGCTAATGTGGCCTTACCTTACTAAGAAATCTGAACCTCACTCCTGTGACTTTCACTGTCTAAAATACTTTTAAAGCTTTGTTATATTGGTGGGGTTTCTTAGGATCTTAGTGATCCTTTCCCCCGAACCACATCCTAGTGCTTAGCAGGGCAACTCCACTCAACAAATCTGAATGTGAGGAAGGGAGCCAAATTTAATCCTTGCCTGGAAGAGCTAACTTTCAGGAGCATCATGGATATGTTATGGGAGGATACCAGGAGACTATCTCCCTTTTTGTCATTTCCACATTCATCAGCAATCTGCAGCATGGGATCTGAAGTAATTAATGAGCGAGGTTAGTTCTTTTCATACACCATAGTAACGTGGAATTAATAGATTGAACAGTTCCGAGAACTTATTGGAAATAAGCAGCCCAGGACTTGATGTGCAGCCCTGGACAGTTAGGGCAGCTCTTGCATCACCACCTAAAGTCTGTTAGTACCTCACCATCCACTCACCACTTCAAGGTTTGTCTCTTTTTGAGCAGTTTTCTGATTTCCTAAAGCTCAGTCTACACAGGATTCCAGAAATCATGATCCATAGCTGACTAAAATGAGGGGCATGATTACCAAAACTCACTGCCAAAGTTTAAAGGCATTATACTGAGCTCCTTCTTGGCTGCCTTCACTTTATCACCTCAGCACAGACTTAGGGAAATTCTGAAGTGTTCTCAAAGTTGTCTTACTTAATTGTGGCTATTTACAAACCCTAGGGCACAATCAAACAATCAGCTGGGAAGCAGTGTCATGCAAAGTTAGTTTTCTGAATGGCTTTTCACAGAATTAGGCAGGAACCAGAAGAGTTGCTTGTTCTCTCTACCCTGACATAACTGCCCATCTCCCCCCTGTTTTTTTGTCCTACTACTGCACATAGCAATCATTCAGTGGAAGATGACAAGACCATATGTATTGGCAACACCCACCCCAGCACGCTACTGATGGGTTGTCTGCAAATCAAGTTCACTTCCCCAGTCTCAAATCATTAGTCTTAATAAGACATTCGTGCTGCATAGTACTTCCCATATATTTACCTCCATGCATTTCATATTCAGGACACATGCAGTCACTCTGGACCTTGGGACTCTCTAACCCATATTGTTTAGTTCATGGATGAAAAGTGACCACTGAAAACCACCATGTTGCCATTAGTCAAACCTGCTGGCAAGTCAGACTGTCCCCGTCACAAGAAATTATTGTGTTCTAAAATGCTTACTTTTTTCAGCTCTTGCCAAGAAAATACTTGTGATGTTCCTAAACCAAAACATGATTCAATGGAGCTCAAAAGTAACTGAATGGTTAGTTTTAACACTGGAATTCAGATACTCACAGGACCCAAATTTACTTTGGTACTAACTGGCACCTGCAAACACTTTGAAAGACTGCAGTTTCAGGATGGCCTCATAAGAGGGGATGTCCCTGCAGGCAGGCAGGACAGATCTAGTGGCTGAGCTAGCCCTCCTCTGCACACAATGTTAGAAAATGGTGCACAAGCTTTGGAAATCAAATTGCTGAAGGGACTCCCTGGTGAAATTAGCCTGGCAGACTTGGGATGCAGCCAGCCTGTGTCAAGGCATGCTTTGGAATCACAGATTTCATGGCACAAAGTGAACTTAAGTAGGCTGTTAAGAACCTGGCAGAAAAGCTGGCAGAAAGCCACAAGGGCCAGATTCAAAACCTTCCAGACAGAGATGATTTCACTGCAAAAGCTGAGGAACTGACACATTTCCTTTCATGTTTTTCTTTAAATGGGGACAAATTTCCACAGAAAACTCCTCCCAGGTTTCGCTATTGAAAGGCCTTGAAGCCTGATCCTACAAATGCTTTGACTCACAAATAATTTTCTGGAAGTGTGCAAAGTCACTGTGTCATGGTTTACTAGAATCGGATCTCCTTTGACTGCCCATTTTTCAGGCTGATTCAGCAGCAAGCCACCTCTGATGGTTCAGCTGGCTTTTATTTGGTTTGCAGAGCCATATCTGGCATGCAGTTCTGTTCACTTCTTTGAAACAACACTTGAGACATGAAGCAGATGCAGCTACATCTGTGACTACATCTGCATGAAACAACATACGCTGGTTACTTACAGCATATTCAAACTGCAGATTAAAATCACGGTTGTTTGCTTGAAGTTGTCTCTCTTCCTCTGCAAAGAAAAGGAAACACATCAGTCATCCTTGAGGGCTAGCAGAGTCAATACAGATGCAAATGAAGCATCAGAAAGTCTAGAAGGGAGTGACACAGTGAGATGGAGCCCTGTGCCGACAGCCTCATGTCAGGGACATGGAGCCCTGGGGGTGGCTGGTACTGATGGAGCTGCACTGTGCACTGGCACATTGGCACTCTAAACACCACGTAAAACAAGTGTCCTCTACCCACCACTCACTGCAATGCCAGTGCCTGGTCAAGTTGTTCACCTTGTGGGTGGAGGGTGACCCTGCTTAATGAGTGGTGCTCACTCTTCCTGCCCTGCTTCTTCCCTTCCCCTTGAAGTCTCTGGAGCTGTTGCCATCAGCTACAGTTGGTGCCCTTCTTCCAGTACTGGTGCATTTCTGAGCATCTTCCCACTGATGGGGCACCATCACCACAGATATCATGAAATCAGAAATTACTGGAAGAATATCAAAAGGTTATCAAAGCTGTCCTTTACCTCAAGGCTGGGTCTTGCTTCTCTTCCCCCAAAATGACATAGAAAGCTCCAGCGATATCTGTTCTTCAACTGCCTATTCTACGACTGAAGTTTCCTTCCCCTTGGGAAGTTTTTTTCCCTGCATTATCGAACACAAAACTCATTTATTTGTTCCTTGTGCTACTTGCAAAGGATGCAGAGAACAGTTGAGGGAGGGGATTGTCCCGCTCTGCTCTGCACTGGTGCAGCCTCGCTTCGAGTCCTGTGTGCGGTTTTGGGCACATTGTGTTCAAAAGGTTTAAAAGTTATTAGAAAGAGACCAAAGGAGGGTCATGTGGATGGTGACGGAAGTGGAGGGGAAGTCATATGAAGAACATCTGAGATCACTTGATCTGTTCGATCTGGAGAGGAGGAGACTGAGGGGACACCCCATCACTGTCTACAACTTCCTCAGGAGGGGAAGAGGACGGGCAGGAATTGATCTCTGCTCTGGGTGTCCAGTGACAGGACCAGAGGGAATGGCCTGAAGTTGTGTCAGAGGGGAGTTTAGGTTGGATACTAGGAAAAGGTTCTTCAACCAGAGGGTTGTTGGGCACTGGAACAGGCTCCCCAGGGAAGTGGTCACAGCACCAGGCCTGACAGAGTTGGAGAAGCATTTGGACAGTGTTCTCAGGCACAAGATGTGGTTCTTGGAGTTGTTCTGTTCAGGGATTCTATGATTCTGTGATTCCAAGTTCACTACGTACTGAAGGCTGTTATGCTTTACACTAGTTTTTTCAAGGTTAAGCAGCTCCCATTTCTTCAGACACTTCTTACACATTAATCTATCAGTAGGAGCATCACTCTTTGTGCTCTCCAGTGGGCTTCCCAGCTAGTTCAGCCCATTTTGGATGAATGCACAAAACAGGCCACAGTTTGCAGCTGAAGCCTCACCAAAGTTGACCAGGGCACAAGGGACATGCAACTTTCCTTGCAGACCTTGCACCACTAGCACACAGAGGATGGCTTCCCAGAATATAATCCATTCTGGCAGATCCTTTCTGGCAGAGCCAGATGCCTCATGAGGCAATGCAAATCTTTCATTTGTCCTTGTTGAACTGCATCCAAATTCTTTAAGACTATTTCTCCAACTAGTCAATTCCAATCCTATCTTTCAGTATGCTTGTAGCTCCTGCCAGGCAGGTGCCATTCACAGATGTACTAAGTGTGTTCTTTATTCTGTCAGCCAAGATGTAGAAGTAAATATTGAATACCAGACTCAGGATGGGATATATCCCTAATGAATTTTTCAAATTTCCTAATCAGTCATCAATATCTATTGTTAATGCCTTTTATTTTTCTGAAAAATCTAGCAATCACTGTTTTGTGACTTTATCTCAAGCACGTATCTCCAGTTTACTTGTAAAAATGCCACAAGTGACAGTCAAGATACATGGCAGCTATCTGAGGCTTTTTCAATAGCCCTCCAGCTACCACTAAAACAGAATTAATTTTGGTTTGAAGCAGTTTTTCAGGACTGCTGACTGTTAATCATCTCTTCCCCACACACACACTCCTAGTTACTTTGAAGTGGTTTGCTGTATTGTTTTACCCTTTACTCAAGTGAATCCAATACATCTATAATTGCTCAGCCTTTTTTCCCCCCCTGTTTCAAGATAGATGCTGTGCTTGCTCTCTTCCCAGTCTTCTGAACTTTGTCTGCCTGTGAGCCAGACTCTCAAAGGCAGCACTGCTCCAGGGCATGCTTTACCTTACCCAGACAATCCATTCTCTCTCTGTTCCAGCCCAAAATAATCTACCCCTTTCTCCTCTGCTTTTGGCAAGTATTATATTAGATGTCTAGAGAAAAAAAAAAAAAAAAAAAAAGAAAACCAAAAAAACCCCCAACAAACAAACAAACAAACAAACAAAAAAACCCAAAACCAAACCAACCACAAAAAACCCCCCAAAACACCAAAACCAAAACACCACCACCACCACAACAAAACCCCTCTGATTCCTTAGCTTTATTTGCTAGGCTTTTTCTACTGAGCCTCCCTAGAGACCTCAACTCTTACAGAACAACTTTTATTGCCCTTTATGCCCTTGGTAGCCTTTACTCCCTTTGAGCCTTTGCCACACTGTTTGTGCTGGATAAAACAAACTGCTTTGCACCTTTTAGAGGCATCCTTTCTTTGTTTGAAGCAAATGGGGAGCTTCTGATTTCACCATTTCACTCATCCTTCTGAGCCTTTCTCTGAAAGACGGTAACTTATACATGTGCCCTTAATATCAATTAATAATATATGTGCCCTTAATATCAATTAATAATATATGTGCCCTTAATATCAATTATTTAAGGAAACGACATCTCTGTCTAATTGTCCCCTCATCCCAGGATTCCTTCCCATGAGTACTCAATATTAGTTCTTCCTATTTATTGAAGGTTTCCTTCTTGAAGTCAATGTTAAACAATTTGATACTGTCACTTTTTCCTAAGTATCTTCACATCATTTCAAAACTATTCCTGTTTACACTCCCTCCAGCTTTCAGAGGACCAACCAGCTCCTCCCATTCCCTCCCTTTTGGAGGGAATCACTTCTGAAACAACCTCCTCTCCTCTCCAAAAAATTACCCACCTCTGCACTAAAACTCTGTGCCAGCTGAGTAGGTCGTGTTCCTCTACACTTCTCTCCAACTCTGCCTCTACATAGACTTTTTTTTTTTTCCCACCAAAGACTGTCCTTCTTGGTTTGCTATGCCTGTATTTCCTTGTAGCATTACTAAGAGATCTGTGATTTGCTCATCTCTTTCTTCAAGATGCATTTCAGACCATGTACGTAGTCATTAAAGGAAAATTTCTGCTAACCCTACAGAGTTAGTTTTATTATTTTCTATTAATATTCCAGCCTCATGAGTTATCACAGCACGTGTCTGTTACACCTATTAAATGATGTGTTAAGGTATCTAGTTCTTCCTGTTTGTTCAGTCTTGCATTAGCTTCTAAGCTGTTCAGTGCATTGAAGTGCTAGCCTTCCTCCTTTTCCTTCAATGACTCTGTAAATACACAGCATCCCTAAGTTTTAAGCCCTTTTTCAGAGCACCATTTTTTGGTCTCTGTCTGTAGGCTATTTTCATCAAGCCCTCTAATTACTAATGTAAAGCTATATTAGCAGGCAAATGTGCTTTTCTCCTTCTTCAGGCACATCTAACAGAATCAACCACTTTGAAATCAGCTGTGATTTGCCCTAAATGGATGATTCAGATCAACCACAGCGGCTTCATTCAGTACCCTTAAAGTGCTTAATCCTTCACTGCTTTCCTCAGACAAATTTTTCTTATCTTCACAATGGGGGAACAATGTACCAAGAGATCAGAGTCACTTCTCTGGCGTCCCACAGGAAAACAGAAGCAGAGCTCAAGAGGTCCAGACTTGCAGGGCTTCAACTATTGTGTTGTGTGCTCCTTCAGGAATTTTCCTGAGAGCAACCGGTATTCTCAAAGCCGATGAAAGATAAAGCTATTTGTGAAAAACAGAACTTCCCAACACTTGCCTGTTTCCTGCCATACAGTAAGTGCTACCCTTATCCCCTCCTAAGGGGCTCCAAGTCTGGTCCTGGAAGAAGTGCCACAGAAAAGATAAATGGTGTTAATGTAAATAGGAATAGATGACAAAGCTTTAGAGAGCCTCGGTGTCACACGGCAGCTTTTGAAGCCCTCAGTGGCTTTCTGTTTTGTATGCAGAGACAGAAATCCAAGTGCTGCAGGCTACAGCAGAACATGCCCTGAGTTCCTTTGCTCTTCCCAGGGCACTCTGGGGGGGCAAGAAGCCATCCCCTTTCTCAGGTTGCCCCCAGAGTTTTTGCAGCCAGGGAAGAGGTACTTGACACATGGATTTGAACTCAAGAATCTCAAATGCTCTTAGAAAAAAGCTGACACAGGTATGTGCCCCAGTGAGGAAAGGAGCCTCTCAGAACAGTGAGAGATGCACTCTCCAAACAGCTTTTATGTGAGAAACATTAATGTCAGCAAACGGTTCTGGGATGGCACAGAAACATGAGGCAGTTAGATGTGAAACAGAAATGAGAATCAAGGCACTGCACTCCTATACAGCACCTAAGGGCAGGTTTTCTGTGATAGCCCTTTCTTAAGGCCCAGGTAATTGTGAACTGGTTCAAAACTGAAGGGAACCTTTGGCTGCCATAGCCATCCATCTCTCTCACAGGCAGTATCCCTTAAGGCCAAAATACAAGGATAATTTCAAGTGGCGAGAATTTAATTTTCCTGCTGGGTAACAGCCAATACCATTGGCTAAATCAAGAAAAACCACAATAAATTTCACAGTGAGCCTCATCCAACAGCATCAGCGAGGAGAACTTCCTGTCCTATGGCTACACCAAAAGGAGAACCACTCTGACCACATGCACAGGGCAATACTGCCTCAGTGGCTTTTACCAGCTGAGGACTGTGAGGTCCTACTGTTGTGTCTCCTAATCCAGCAGTCCTCAGCCATCATGGACCACACGACTCTCATTTGTTTCTGGTACAGTCTGGGCAGAGATGAAGACTCTTGGATGATCACAATAAACAAAATATTAGAAAAGTCAAGCATTACCCCAGCTGTGCCTGGAAACGATAACTCAGGGTTTTTGGCTGCAGATCCAAGCATGCATGTCTTATCATGCTCTGTAGATCCTGAAAGCAATGAGGAAAAAGGGAGGGGGAAGCTGTACAGATATCAGATGAGAAGTTTTTCATTTCTTGAACTTTTTAATACATCTCTAAGTAAATCAAATGTTCTGCTTCTGCAAATTGCATTCACTGGAAAGAAGGTATGGTATTTGTGCTCCAAGTTATCATTTCACTGCCACTGAAAACTATTTTAAATTATTCATCAGTGGAAACTCGGCGTACATAAATATGGCTTAGTGCCCAGTTCTTGGTCTAACCACTGAGACCAAGTCACTGGGAAAGTGCCTGTTTTCTCAGGCAGATGGTTTTAGAAGCTAAACCTCAGAATAACATCTGTATTTAATAAAATCATATCCATGCCAAAAAATCAGCTATAAATGTAACTGGCCAGCCCACCAGCCTTCTTGCTTTAGGACTGCTGCATGGAAAAGTCCTGCAAAAAGTCTGATTCAAGATCTGGTCAGACAGCCTGGAAATTTGTTTCTGGTTTATGCTAAGGAGCAGAGGCCAAGAGAAGTGCTTTTAACTGGATATTGGAAAAGTTTTGTAGGTATTGGGTCCTGTGGCTCCAAGAAATGGGAGGTTAAGATCTGCCTGGTTTTGCCAAGTACTGTACAAACTAGGCACTGATACTTCATGCACGAAATGAACACAGCCCAATTAGGGGAGTGCTTGCGTAACTAACCCTGACAACAGGACAGAGACAGCATAAACTCTGTAAAAATAATAATCTGTCCTCCACCCTTTAAACAAGTGACCTCAAGAGCAAAAACTCTGCCCTGGACCAGCTACAAAGAGTGGCATCCAGGAGCTGGACTCATCTCCCCAGCTTCTCTTACAGAGTGGTTCTTAGCAAAGCTATTAACCTTACCAAATTGTGAAAGCTGTAACAGATTGTTCTGGTTCCAAGAGAACTGACCCTACTGGGACTGTAATTCAGGTCCCTTCTGCAACAGGCTAAAAGCAGCCTCAGAAGATCCCCTCTAGTCATACACCTCATGATGTATCTCCTGCTACCTTCTCTGTGTCCCATCTCCCTCTTAATTTTTGTTGTCCCTACATTTGGGCACCTCATCATCACTGTGTGGCTCAGCTTTTGGTATCACCTGTCAGCTATGGCCACCTCAAACCCGGCATCCAAGAGATCAGTCATCTCTTAACAAACAGACAAATCCTGGCCCTGTTTTCTGGTCTTTGCTGGGCTGCTCCTCTACATGCACAGGAGACTGAAAACTGCCATGATGAGTCAGTACCTTTATCATACCTTCCAAAAACCCTGAGAATTACAGTCTCCATTGAAAGGCAACTCCATGGGAGGGGGCAAGCCATTTTATACTGTGTTAGGCAACCAAAAATCTTTTTCTCCTAGGAGGTTCTTATACAAGCTAGTAGCCAAAATCTCCTTGCACCTTAGAGCAATAATTGCCCCTTTTTTGCAATCATTTAGGGTGAAAGAACCATGCAACAACTTGATTTGCAGGTGCTGTATCTGGGTAGAGTCCCTGCTCCTGGGATAAAGAGAATGGGATTATTTCTTACAGCATTGATACCACAGAATTTCACATTCATAACACAGCAGTGCCTTGCTTGGATCAGAGCTGCAACAAGTGAGCTTCATCCAAAACCAAAGCCAGGGATCTTTACATGAAAAGTTCATCGTTTCATATGGATCAGAGGATGCATGGGTGAAGCAAAGGGCCATATGACAGGTCTGAGGGTCATAGTGGTTAAGTATCTATATTTCACAGCCAGTCTGGGATGCAGACATTTGATGGACCCTCATTACCTGAGTGTCACCCTCACACTGTTACCTGACCGGCGCTGTGCACCTGCTGCTCTTCTGTGCAGCACGAAACCAAAGCCCTTCCCTGCCCTGAACTGCAGCCAGAGCCTGGCAGGGTTCAGTGAGCGTGGCAGGGGCAGCAGCAGCAGCAGCAGTGAGAAACCAGTGGGATGGAAACGGGGAGAGGGAGGTCAGAGCCAAGCCCAGCTCAGAGCAGGAACATGTTCAGCTGCTTGGCAAACAAATGTGGGGGTTTTATTGACTTGTAGAAGGGGCTCTCCTGGACTCCATGCTACAAAGCCACACAATTTTAATGTGCAGATGTCCCCTCTTCTGTGGAGATTTTCTGGCTGCCCTGGCTGGAGAGGATTTATGTTGGCAATCACATGCATTTTCACTGGAGAGGATTTATGTTTGCAATCACATGCATTTTCATCTCAGAAATGGAGTAGACTGTGCTGAGTGTGAATTTAATTAAGAAAAAGTATGCATTGTGACCTTACAGGGACACCATCATCAATGGGTGTCCCTCTTTCATCCTTCCTGTCCCTCCATTATTAAATAAATATATCTGTTACGTCTTTTTGCTTTAAAAATCAAGAATTCTCCTTCCTCCTGAAGAAATAAAATGCAAGAAATACACTTCTGTGGTCATGGACTGTGTCTTTGGTGATTGGTACTGAGCTCAGCCTCCTGCTAAGCATAAAACAAACACCACAGATAATGGAATTTCTCACACAGGTAAAACATTCCATATATCCCTGGTATAGAAAACCAAATTATTTTGCTCCTGGAATCACTAACAGAGGACCCACTTTAGTGATGTACTGACCTCCTCTGTTTTCATACAGCATATGAAAGATCTAAAATAAAAAACCCTGAGGGTGAACTGAAAATATTTCTGCCTTAGGTCCAGTAAATTTTTAATATCAACATAAAGTTCAATGGTAAACCCTGCCCTTTTCTAAAAGCAGCATTTTATATTATCATCATAAGTAAAGAGAAAGGAAAAGACAACTCCAAAAGGTTGCCCCAGATTTGCCCAGTGTGTAGAGTATTTGTGGTCAAATAGCACTCTTGGGACACAGGTGGAAAGAAGTGTTGGATAACCTTAAACCTGAAAAAAATCCCATTTAGGAAGGGACACAGGATGACTCATCTCTCCCTTCTCCCATCTCCTGCAATAACACCAGTTCTGGTTTTTCTTCCTTTCCTGAATTGGCAATGTCTCAGCCACCTGCCCTGGCTCTGGGCAGAGGTGGGGACTCATCATGTCTCAAAAATGCCTGACAATAAATTAATTCTCAAGAAGCATCTATATATTTTCATATCTGTTTCAGTCCACTTCAGAATGAAATATGTATTTTTTTAATATATTAGCAATACAAATTGTTCTTTTCTTCATTTTGAAAAACTAATTTCCCCACACCCCCCCCAGTTGGTTTAGAATTTTATATCACTCTGTGTCCTGTTTTTATTTCTGAAAGTAGTTCACAATATTTTGACTCATATTAGCATGCCAAAAAAAGCAGCTGAAATAGTCTTTTGTTTTTATTTTGAAAACTACTCTGACAGTGACTGGCTGGCACATATAATTTCCTTTACTAGAAAACAGTATCTCCTAGACATGCTGGTAAATACCACAGCTTAACACAATTGCATATGTTGTTAATAACAGCAATGCACAGTGATAGGAAGTGATGCAAAAAAATCATAAAAATAAATACAGCTCCAAAACGAACTTTGAGAAGTTTTCAATTCACAGTTATTTCCCTCATGGGAAATTATGTAAAAATAAATACATTTTTCATACTCAGTGTCTGTTGTGGTGAGACATTTCCTATCGGATCCCTGAAGGCAGCTGAGCTCAATGTCCCGTAGTGCCAGTTATGGGCTGCCTTCTTCAGGAGCTGCCAAGCTCTGCCCAGAGCCTGGGCAAGTCAGGCTCTACTGCTCCAAGCCTTGGTGAGCAGCAAAAAGGAAACTGAGCTTTCCAAAAGCCCTAGCTCAATTTATAACCTTCTTCCTCCTCTCACAGTGCTCTGAGGCTGGGCTTATGGGGACAAAACTGCAGCAATGACTGCTCTTCCCTCTGTGTAGATGAATTCTCCCTGCTCCCTATTCCCATTTTATTCATGGACAGTACCTGCCTATCCCTGTCCTCAAGGTATGAAGCTCCAATGCTGAACTAAATTGCCATGGTGGGAAACCACTGAATAGAGATATTTCACAATTATCATCCATCTCCAACCTTCCACACACTCAATGAACTAGAAATGCCCCCCTTCCTCTCTCTTCCACCCATGTTCACTGTAGGTTAAACCTCTGTGTAAAAGACCTCAGGGACCTTTTCCACAGAAACACCTCTGCAGCTTATCTAAGAGGTGTGCTTCCCTACTTCAACTGGGACAACTTCACCGACATTATCCAGCAGCTGGTTTCCTACAGGCATCTTCGTGTGTCAGCATGAGCTGCGTTTTAGTTACACTCCTGATAACTTCTATAAAGAACTTGAGACTATAAAAAGCCAACCCTTATCTCCAAGAAACTTAAGACCATGTAACCTGTCCTCTTAAACTACACCTATCATATCTCACCTGCACCTCAGCTCATGTGGAAACCATGCCTTGCTGGTGAGAAATGCTGGATCTCATGGGAAGAATCCTGATCCCAGGTCCAGCAGCTGATGCCTGAGGTAATCCATTCCCTCCAATAAAAATCATATCATGAGCATGGCTCTTCAGCAAGGTTAAGTGTCACCCAGCTTTGGTTTTCGAGCAGAAAAGCAGTACTGCCCCTCTAAGATGAGCATATGGGATGTTCCCTGTGGGAGGGCTTTGCCTGTTCTCAGGCAACACAGTTCTTTGGATTTCTACAAACACAAAGACTTACAAACTCTTGGGTTAAAATAGCACTCCAACACTGGCATTTATGCCTACTTAAATGTTTGCAAGGAGCAATCACAGCTTTGGGGCTACAAGGCAAAATAATTAAAAACACAAGAGGAGGAGCAAACACTCTCAGCTTCCTGTAATGGAAGCTCCTCATTCCCTGACCGACTCTGCATCCTTTACCCTCTGAACTTTTCCCAGTTTGCCTTCATTGGTTTTGAACTGATGATTAGATGTGAAAAGAAATTATTCTTCCCTATAAAATACAGCGTTTATATCTAGGAAGATCTGAATTTCTCAAATACTTGGTTGAGGGCAGGGGGGCTAAAACCAAGGCCCGGGTCCAGGCAAAACACAACACTTTCCTAATTTAGCATCAGAATCTTTTTGATAATCTGAACAGCTACTGCTTTACAAGTGGGGGTGTCCTGAGTGGATGGTGGCTTACAGACAAACCTGTGTTCCCTCATCTGCAAAGCCAAGATGGGGTAAAAAGATCTGGGGCTGGCAGAGATCCTAACCTGGGAGCAATCACAACTTCCTCTCCTGGGACTGTCAGAGAAGCAAACGGATGCCCCTGTCTTAACACCAGGGCTCACAGTCTGCCCTGGTCCAGGAAGGGGAAATAGCAGCACAATTGCAAAAATAAACCCCTGGGAAAAAGCTTTCAGTCCTCTGAGCTCAGAGAGGTTGGAAAATAATTTCTTGTCAAAATACAAGTAGGGCAGTTCCACAGAATTCCACATTCATCAAATACAGAAAGGAACACCCTGAAAGGAAAGGCTAGACACTTTCCCTCTTCACCCTGTCTGCAGACCTGGATCCGCAAGCAGAGACTGCACACTGGGTCTCTCAGGGTGCACACACATGGGCACTCAGGGCCCATGTCTTTAATTTACTTTTCTTCCTGTTTCTGATTGGAGGGAATATCTGGACCATTGCCATCATAAAATACAATCATACAGTTGTTTAGATTAGAAAAGACCTCCAAGATCAGCAAATCTAGCTGTTTATCCAGCACTGCCAACTCCATCAAACAAGTCCTTAAATGCCACACCAATATGCCTGTTAAACCCCTCCAGAGAACGTGACTCCACCACTGTCATGGGCAGCCTGTTCCAATGCTTGACAACCCTTTCTGTGAAGAAATTTTTCCTAAAATCCAATCTAAAATTCCCTTGGTGTATCGAGTCCATTTCTTCTTGTCCTGTTGCTTGTTACCTGGGAGGACACACTGACCCCTGCCTAACTACAGCTTCCTTTCAGGTAGTTTTAGTAAACAGTAAGGTCTCCCCCGAGCCTCCCTTTCTCTAGATTAAACACCCCCCAGCTCCCTCAGCTGCTCTTTATAGGAGTTGTGCTCTGGACCCTTCACCACCTTCTTTTCCCTTCTCTGAACATGTTCCAGCACCTCCAAGTCTTTCTTGTGAGAGGCTCAAAACTGAACACGGAATTTGTGATGCACCAGTACATTTCACCATCCAAGGACTGCATCAGACCTTTGCACTGTGCATTGCTCATCCATGCACACCCGCAAAGGATTCCCGTATTAAAAAAACACCAAAACCCAACTTCCCCAAGGCAGTCATGTGTCACAACAGCACAAAAAAACTCTGCAGCTGGTCCTGTTGCAAATGTGCCCCCAGCCACTGGCACCCAGTCAGCAGCACTCCTCCACAGCAGTATGAAATGCAGGAAAAGGAAAGAAAGTGTATCTTTCTCCACCTGCTCTGGGCCAGACATGCTCCCAAGCAGGAGCTTAAGGACTTGCCTTTATGTGTGCTGTGTGTACATTCCTTTGCTCCCATGACAATGGCATTACCAGATCACACTCACCTTTCAATTTCTTCTTTCCAAATTTTAATCCAAATAGAGACATCCCAAAACTTTATTTTAGTCCAACTCCATGGAATTTCTGCAAGAGAAAAGATAAGGTAATCCTCAACACATGCAGCAGCACATATATGTAATTCTATGCCAAATAAATGGGGGAAACAAATTCATAAGCACTGTGGCCAACAGCCACAGTATATCATCTAGAACATATTAAAATACAAAACAATCCTAGTTTTTCAGGTTGGACTGATACCTTAAATGGGCTACCTTACCTTGGACATGCTGGTCAATTCATCTCCTGACATGGCACAAAGAAGGGACCAGTGGAGAAGAGACTGAAAAGGACATTGGTGCTATATGAAAATGAGAAATACACACCCAGAGCTTGTAGTTAAGGAACAGAGGAACTGAGTGTCTACCCCAGAGCAAGACCAGCCTCCTTGAAGAGGAGGAAGCAGCGGGAAGCACTGGTTTCCTGTAAATCCGCCTCTGCTCAACACGTGCTGGCTAACACTGTTGTCCATTGCTGGTCATCCTGCATGTTTGGGGCAGACTAGAATAAAATTTCTCCCCCATTGTCTGCAAACTACCTGGCCCAGAAGCTAAGGCCAGGCACTAGAAATGCATTTAAGGCCCTGAGTATATCCTGATAGGCAGAGGAATTGAGCATCAAAAAACCACTCTGGCTGATAGTGAAAGTTTCAGTGTCCCAATCTTCAGACAAGTTTATTTAAAGGACTTTAAGGTGATGTTGGTGCTGACAACTCAGAGGGTCTGTGAACATGAGAGAAGCTGGCACTGCTCTGTGACCATGAGCCTGAATCAACAGGAATACTGTTGCAGTTGCTTAAGTGGTCAGTGAGGCAAGCTGAGACACTAGAGAGTGTCACAGTCCATCTAGAACAAGTTTTCTAGGTGACAGAATGTAGTTTTTGCACTTAGCCTATCTGCTATCTGCTCAGAGCAATGGTGCCTAAGGAGACAGGAATAGCAAATATGTCATATTTTGGAAACACACACATGTGACCTACAGCCTATGCCACTGCCCTAATGCAAGCCTGATACAACAGCACCAGTGCAAGCTTGGGCTTCACATCTTTGCAGAAAATAAACGTAAACTTTAAGGAAAACTCTACAGTCCTAGCGCGTGTCAAAACTTCTGCTCCAGATGCTCCAGCAAAGCCATATTTAGCAGCTGCAGTTACATCAATCTGAATTCAGTGAAGGTTTTGGAAGCCTCTCTGTGCCCACTCTACTTGGAAGATGCCCTTTCTCTATTCTCTCATCCAATTGTTTCTGCTCATCATGACAAATGCTTTGGGACCACCTCTCCCCAGAATTTCTCTGGCCATGAAGCCAAACCACTTAAAGTTAAAATATGCAATGTCACAACATAAAGCTTCCTTGACCCTGCTGACCAAACTTACTTTCCATCCCTAACCTTAGTCTATCGCTTTTGACATATTTCTTCCATGTTTTAGAATTTCTACTATGTGTTACAAAACCCTACTGACCAGGGCAGACAGCACCTCATAAGATGGGGGGAAGAGTGAGACACACTCCCCTCACACACAGAGGTAAAGACCTCAGATTTCCTAAAGCACCAGGAGCCACAGATCTGATAATCACTAATCTGGTAATCCTGGCAGCACAAGGATGCAAAAGGTTGACCGGTTGTAATCAGAATATTGATGATAACATGATCCATATGAACTCTGGATGTTGCTGTATTTGCGAAACATTTTAGAAAAACAAAAGTCAGTGTTCACTGCCAGAACAAAGACGCAAAAGGTTAACTGGTTATAATCATCATATTGATGATTACATGACCCATATGAACCCTGGATCTTCCTGCATTTTCCAAACATTTTAGAAAAACAATCCCCAGCTACCAAACCTCTCCCAGCTGTGTATTCAATTGATAAGGCATATAATTTCAGCAGAGGGTGAGAAAAGGATGTTTATATTTTGGGGGGAGCAGAGAAGAGAAGGTAGTTATAAGCTTGCTTTCAGCAGTAATAGCGTGAAACAAACAATGGACTTTCACATCTTCCAAACAAAAACCTGAAACTTCCCTCAGCTCTGACACATGGCCTTTGTTAATTACTGTGATTCTTCGAACCCTGTTTTCTGGTGGAACTGCAGCATGACAAGAAGACTGAACAATACAATGTTTTGATATGGGATGCTGTAGTTCCCACAGCTTCTCAGTGCATTAAATCAGGGTTGCATACATTGAACGTCTTCACTCAGCAGTAAATGTAAGTTGCCATCATGGCCAGCACAAATACCCTTATAGGCTTTCAATTCTCACAAAACTTTGCTTTTTAGGGCAGAGATGGGAGATAACTTTGCCACATCCATTTGTACCAATTACCTCTCCAGTAGGTCATTTCTACCACACAGACTTGGCATACCTGCTCATTTAGTTAAATCCCAGGAGTTATGTATGAATCCATCCCAAGCTGACCTGATCCTCTAGGCAAAACTCAGTTCCTGACTTGCCCAAACCACAGTGTAATTTGAAAATGTGTCACTATTCAATGAGCACACAGATGATGGCATTAAGGACTGGACACACCTCTATTGCATTGAGGTATACCCTTTATTTTCATATTATTGCAAATATCTTCCTTTACTGCTTTGTTATTGACTCACACATCTAATCCCCATACTTCTTCACAGAGGAAAGCCACTCTCACGAGGGCTGTAGCTTCTGTGCAAGGCTGCCTGCTCACACCCCCTCTGTGACAGTACACTCTCACACTTCCAGGTGTCTGTTTTCAAGCTGAGAGTTCATTGACCACCGGCTGCCAGTGTGAAAAGAAACACAAGCAAGTAATGGTGAAGCTGTCCACTTTGGTGGAGCAGCAGGTACTTCTCCCATTTGTCTCACTTATCACAGCTTGTGCAGACAGATGTGCTCTCTTGGCTGACCTTGGCTCTTCCTGCCTTTCAGCCCCAGGTCTTTTCACTTGGGTTATTTTAGACTCTCAATTCTACCTTCACGGTCCAACATCTTTGCACCTGTATTTATCAACAGCCTCCCTCTGGATATTTTTTCCCCCACAGATTTCACATGAAATCAAAATTCTTGCCCCTGCTCAGTTTTCTTTGTTTTCCTGTTTTTCAAATCTGAGATTCGGTTTCCCTTTCAAACTTGTATTGATGGGTCATCAGCCTCCTATCACTCACATCTATTTTTAATTGCAGTTTTAATTTCTCTTTATGCTTTCCAGGGAAAAAAATTATCAGGGGAAAAACGTTATCTCATATTCCATTGGTTGTGCGGCATTAAGTACTTCTCAAGTTTTGGCAGGACAATTTCATAGCCTCCTTTTCCTAATTAATTAAAACCCCAAATACACACAAAAAACATTCTGTAGTCAGAAAAAAGGCAATTTCCTGTTTGTGTTAATTTTCCCTGGCACCAGCTATGGTCAGGCAAAGTGACGTGCTGCTTCAGTCTCCTCTAGTTGCTTTCCATAGTTTGTGTCAGCCCTTCTGGACTCTTTGTTATAGTTGTTCCATTTTCCAATAGATTATTTTTTAATTTTTTTCATTTCTTTTTACCCCAGGTACTCTGCACTGTTCAATAGTAAACTAGGACTCAGAGTATTTGAGCACTTACACAGGTCCAACCCCTCAGCTTAACAAGACACAGGTTGCTTCCCTATGTTTTCAGGACCTATAGCAGAAATTATTTACAGTTCAAATTTCCAGTTCTTCACTTACAGGGATTTGGAGGTATAAACTACAAATAAATTATCCCCTCTCACCATAGACCACTTTTGTACCTACAGGGCTCTATGAACTGTCTCTCCATTGCTTACATGTCTGCAAAGACAATCCACCTTCTTCATGGCTACTGACAGCTAGATCAAGGGCTCTGGGTATTTCAGTATCCACAATGAGAAGCTGCTTTGACAGGTCTTGAATAGAGAAGTGATGTTTTCTCACAAACCAAATTCTGCCTTATTTAAGAGACAGAAGCGAGACTGGTCATGGCAACCCCAAGTACAGGCTGGGTAGAGAGTGAGTTGAAGGCAGACCAGAGGAGAAGGGCTTGAGGGAGCTGGCCATGTGCACTCAGCCCAGAGAGCCAAACATGTCCTGGGCTTCATCCAGAGCCTCGTGGGCAGCAGGGCAGGGAGGGGATTCTGCCCCTCTGCTCTGCTCTGCTCTGCTGAGACACACCTGGAGCACTGCATCCAGAGCTGGGGCACAGCACAGGAGGGACAGGGACCTGTGGAGTGAGCCCAGAGGAGGGACACCAAGATGATCAGAGGGATGAAGCACCTGTGCTGTGGACCCAGGCTGAGAGAGTGGGAGTTGTTTAGCCTGGAGAAAGAAGGCTTTAGTGAGATCTTAGAGAAAATTTCAGTACTTAGGCTGCATGACAGCTTGAAAAGTACTTTTGGCAAGGCATGTAATGCCAGGGCAAGGGTGAATGGCTTCAAACTGCAAGAGAGTACGCTTATATTAGATATTAAGAAGAAATTCTTTACTGTGAGGGTGGTAAGACACTGGCATAGGCTGCCAGAGAAGCTGTGGGTGCTCCATCCCTGGAAATGCTCAAGGCCAGGTTGGATTGGGCTCTGAGCAACCTGTTCTCATGAAAGGTGTTCATGCCCGTGGCAGGGGAATTGGAACAGGATGATCTTTAAGGTGCCTTCCTTAGCCTTGGGAATGCCTTCCCAAGCCATTCCACAGTTCAATGATTTGGCTTAAGAACACAACAGCAAAGCTCCTCCTGCATGAGGGGTAAGTTGCAATGAGCTACATGTGGACTTTGCAAAGGTTCACTGAGGGCTGTAATGCAGACTGGAAGAGGAGGGGGGCATTTCCCAACACAACAGCCTTGAGTGGCAAAACGAGAAAATACATAGCACAACCTGGATGAATGCAGAGCAGATGCTGTGGATGGAAAACACGTCTCATTTCTTGGCCCTGTTTCTCTGGACAAAGCTATATGATACATCAGAGTCAATGATAAATATGAATTAGAATATACTTGGTGCCTTTGCTCCTATCACTTCATTCCCAGACTCTGTGAAATGATCCATGTTAAATACAATAATTTTTGGAAGGGTTATTTTAATCCAGATCATGGGGTGTAGTTCAGTACAGACTGAAATTCCTGCCCAAGCAGTGGTCATATCAGATCTGAGCGGGCAGTGAATTGTGCTGTAGTACAAGAATCAAGCACTCAGAAATGAGGGGAATCAGTCAGAACAACAAGATTTCTCCAGTCAGTTTTGCTGCCAAATATCCTGTGGTATGTATACACACAAAAAAGTTTAAACAACCCTGGGCAAGTACAAATTCAGAAAGCATATCTTGCCTCCAATCACCTTTACAGGTCAGGTCAGTTTTTGCACAAAAGTTTGGGTCATTTTAAGTTTGTGTTTAGATGATATAAGGACAAATACCCACTGATCTCAGAATTCTATTATTTTTCAGGCTAAAGTACTAAATATCCAATAACTCAACATATGAGAAGACAGATCTCATATGAGCATCATGACAAAACTCATATCTAACTGAGCATCATGACAAAAAAAAAAGGTTGAAAACTTCTTGTTTTCACTGCTGATTGTTCTTGGCGGAGTAATGATGCTAAATGTGAGATCTCAGTCCCTAAATTTTGAACATGTATCACTTTACATTGGATTTGCAGGCACATCTAAGAAAATGCTAAGGATTTAAAATGCATCAAGTCCTCAAGCTCCCTGTTTCATCCATGCCTTTGTTGCCACATGTCCTATGCTGGAGCTGGACAGTCACAAACACTCACAGGTGTTGCAAAAGAAGGACATCAGTGTTTGCCAAGGCTCTGGTAAGAGCAGCGTAAAGGCCTGGCACACCTGGCACAAACTGACCTTGCCATGTGCCACACAAAGGCGTTTGCCAATGTGCCCCTTTGAACTTCAGCTGTACTGTTTCAGTCAAATTTGTCAAATTTTGGTTCCAAAGAGAACAATGCATTTGCTTTTCCCTACCAAAAGCAGACACAAAAATTTCAGTCATTAAAAGTAATTAGTACTAATCATCTTTCAGCACGGAAATATGTTGCTATTTGCATTTCTCCACCCCTGCTTACATCCTCTTGTGTTTGAATACCTCAAGACCAAAACAGGGAATAACATGTGTTGTACCACTCCCTGCTTTGCAAACACAGAAAGTGAGCTGCAGAGTGGACAATCAAAATGCGTGGTTTGGATCCAAAAACTACTCTTTTTTCAGGAGTGAAGTCAGATTTGGCAGAATTAAAACCTGGAGTAAGTTTAAGGCGCTGTAAGTGGTCACTCCTGGCGTCAGGGTTTACAGAAGTAGTGTAGCCTCTGGTTTAAATCGGTGCAAAGAGTTTGAAAGTATCCCTGAAACCTCCCTGCTTTTTCCATACCTGAAGAGGTATCCTGGATGAGGTGAGCCAGCCCTACAGCTATTCTCTGGTGCTGTTCCAATCTATATATACAGAAACCCATGAAACTCCGAGTTTCCCACCCCTGCACTCCAATGTGCCAATGCAATTAGCTGTAATTGCTGGGAAACAGGCTCAGTCTGTTATCTGCCACGTCTTAAAGTAATGATCCAACATCCTCCATCTGTCTTCATTAAAACGCTCTTTAAACTGACACCAGGATGGCAGTTAAAAAAACTGTATTCAGCTCCTCTGGGTAAGTTAGTTGCGACGACGCTCAAGTTACGGATCAACAGCTGTGGCGGAGCGGGTTCCCAAAGAGAAACGCGGTCTGATCCCTCTGAAACAAACAATAGCAGCTTCCCCGGGCGGCTGCTGCTGCTCCTGCTGCCGCTGCTGCTTGGAATCATGCACAGCTCAGCTCACTCCACCCAGACGCCTCTCAGCTCGCCCGAAGGAAAAGCGCAACCCCGAGCGCTTTGATTAAGCTTCGCAAAACTCTTGGGTCTGAAGAAAAAAAAAACCCTCAAGTTTCTGCCTCCCCCCCCCCCCGCCAAAAACAAACAAACAAACAAAAAAAACACCCCCAAAACTGACAGGATAAACAAGAGAGCGGTAGGAAAGCATTAGATCTTACCCTTGAAGGCTTGTAAAAGTCACAGCAACAAAGTTGCTGCCCTCCATAGCACTCCGGTACACTCCTCTCTTCTCATTTACACGCAGCTTTATCCCCTCCCAAGACCGGCAGCTTCGCTCGCAGTTCGCAGCGCCAGGACATTCACCTAAGGACGCAAACCTTATCTGCGCTGTGCGATGGGCATCGCGTGTCCTCTCCGACACCCTTAAAATCCGCCCCTGACTCGCTCTGACATACAATGTCCCGGCAACTACACTTACTCTAAGTTCCCTACTTCTTACTTCAGTCACTGGCTTGGCTCCTTGCCAGATTTTTTTTTTTTTTTTCTTTTTTTATATTCTGTTTCCTGTAGAGAGGGAGAGTGTAGTAGCTCCCTTAAAAATAAAATGCTTCAGTGCCACAAACTGTGAAAGAGTAAAGCAGAAAAGCACAGCACCTAGGCTTGGGGAACCTCAATTAACTCCAGAGGCAACAGCTGCTCGCTTTACCTACCTCCTGCCGACGTGGAAGCTTTCAAAAAAATTAAAAAAAAAAAAAAAAAAAAAAAAAAAAAAACCAAAAAACAAACAAACAAACAAACAAAAAATCACTAAGGGAGTAAAAGAGTCCAATACATCAAATTGCTTTCGAAAAGGATGAACTTGGGGAGAGATCAATTTCTTAGCAGCAGCCCCTCTCTCTGTGTCCGTAACACTGGAGTTGGTCAGGACTCCTTAAACCCAGAAGGACAGTCCTTCCTACAAGCTGATCCCAAGGCTCCACCTCACCCACTTTCCAAAGTTGTGACTAGCAAAAACTCTGCAGAGAGAAGCCTCATAGAGTACAATTGCATAACTCAACCACAGAGCTTCCTCCAGCCAGCCAGAGGATTGCTTCGGTGCCGAATTGCTTGCTCATCCCGAGAGCTTGACCTTCCCTTGCACTCTGAGACACCTGCCTCACTGCACCGTGGTGATGGGGACCCTCCTTACCAGAACCCCCCAGCACTCACATGAGCCTTCCAACCTTCCCATCTTCCCACCTTCAACAAACAAAACATTCACTTTGTTTCCAAAGTTGTGGGACCCTTCACAATACAGTGCCCTCCTATATGCCAGGCCCCTGGCTTTTGACCTGCTAGCTGCTCTAATCTCCAGACCAAAACTGTGACAAAATACGACTTTAATCCACTTCTAGCTTCCCTATACCTGTGAATTGCAATTATTTTTAAAGCACCATAGTCATGCTCACAGTAATGCCTGCCAGGAACATCTCCATATATTGTGACAACATAAGAAACTTTAACATTTCTAGGTGTATTTGTGTCTGTTTTTTTCCTTCAACTTCTGAGTTTTCCTACCCACTTGAATGCATTAATCAGCTGATTAATTATAGCAACACAAGAGTCAAGGCTTTGCCAAACAATATTTTCTACAAAATGTAATCTGCAGTCAAGAGGAAAGGTATGGACGACTCTGGAAGATGCAGTGGTGGTGCTCCAGAGCTGAAGGCAGAGGAACAGAGTGACAATAAGCAATTTCTGAAAGAAGAGCAAGAGTCTGTGCCCTTTGCTATGACTTCAGGGATATTCCAAGCTACACCAATTTGAGACAATGCTCGCTGAACTGCCTTCCTAATTTGAACACACATACAAACAGCCAATATGGGACATGGCACACAGGACTGATCTTTTGAAGATCCAGGTAATTTTCAGATAATAATAACCTTGACAGCATATAACCAGAGAAGAAATTCCCCCTGCACTAGCCATTTTTCTTTTTCTCAGCACCCATACCTCATTTCAACAGCAGCAGCCCAAGTATCCCAATTTTTCCTGCATTCAAAAGTACAGGGATCTGGATTAATTTCAGTCCTACTCATTTGGAGGACCTCTTGGTTTTGCTTCATTCTGGGGTTTTTCTCCCTCTGATAACTTTCATCTGCTTTTCTTCATGACATTTTAGTATGTTGGTCGATTATGAGTCATTCTACACTATTCACACTTTCTTTGCTGCTGTCTTTGTACTTGCTTCTTACCAATTCAACCTTGGCCACAGTAATTTCTTCCTTCCTAGAGTTAAGTTGGTCTCCTTCCACACAAGTGGAACCAACCATAAAGTCACCCAGCCTTGGGTCATGTTTAGAGTCTAAAATAGCTAAGAGTTTAGTTGGCTGTTTTATGATTTTTCTTGGCACTGAAATCCACCTCACATACATTGGCCATGACTTTCTCCCTCAGCTATGCTTTCCTTGTGGACTCCAGTGAACCTGCTCCTGCAGGGAAGTTTAACATATGTGGAAGCACTCAGAAGAGCAGGACTGACTCAGAGTTATGAACTCAGCTGTGGGTTCCCTTGTCCTTGCCTTAACACTTTGGTCCCTGGATAGCATCTTCCCAATTGCACAGGACCTGATCCTCCTTTGCAGATTTCCAAATATGCCAGGGAGCACTGCTGCCTGCAGTGGCACTTGTTGAAATTTCAGTTCCTGTATAAAGGGGGTACACATATGCTGGGTGTCTGTCTCTTGAAGCCAGCATGGTTTGTCCAGAGATTCAGCTGGACAGATGCACAGGGCAGCAGTCACTTGCCATGATCCATTGAGGTGGGAAGAAGTTAAATCTGTAGTTTTTCCACTAAACAAGCTGTCTTCATAGCCAGTCTCCTCTCTACCCTGTCCCTTCACATTTAAATCCTCAACCTTCCCAATGTTCACCAGTCACAGAGGGCTAACAAGGGTGGGATGGATTTAAATTCATGCCATTAAGACCTGTCCATGGACTTTACCTCTGAAAATGACCTCCAGTCCCTCAGTCTACAACACTTCAACTGTGATCAAGATGCAAAACTGGACCTTCACTGACTCTGTTTTAAAGGGTGCTCTGCAGATTCAATTTGGTCTTCCTCTAAACAGCAAAGCTGACAGAGCAGAGGATCATCTCAGAAGCACCCAGAACCCAAATGTGTTTGATCACCTCGTAACATTTTGAATGTCTTAATATGCCCTTGAGTACCTGGAGCAAACTAGAGGAAAGGAGAGAAACAGGAGAGAAGCACATGCTGGAGCATCCCACAATGTAGACTTAAAACAAATGCCAGTCCTTGAGAGGATCTCTCCCTGTGATATGCAATTTTTAAAATTACTGTCATCTTGATGCTTTCCCAATGATACAATATATTTCTAAAGGAGCACTGGTGGTCTTTACTGTCCCTTACTCTCTTATAACTGCAGTCTGCCACTCCTCAGCTGCAAAGTTTGAAGCTTGACCTGCTCTGCCGTGACTGCTACCACTCTGCAGATGAGTGATGGTACCACTCTCTGATGAGCAATGCTGGGCCTATCCCCCATGACCAGAGCCAATGCAATCTCCAGGGACCATTTCACCCAGCCTCACCTCCATCTCCCAGAGCAGCATGAGTGCATTGCTCAGTTCCTAACCATGCCAGCCACTTCCATGCCACACTTCCAAGAAAAGCCTTTCTGCATGGCACTGGACAGCTTCCTCACAAATCCCCAGGGGTTAGCCTTAGATGGCTGAATCTCCTCCCACATCCTATGCTTTCTTTGTCCCAGCTTTCCCCACTAGTCCTCACCAGTGAGGAGTTCCTTGTGTAGGGGAGGGATACGTAGCCCATTTCACTGCAGGGACACCTGTAGCATCTGTTGTTATGAGCACCTGCAATGGGTCCAAGGAGTCAGATGGCTTTCCAATGAGAAAATTTCTGCATCCTACTCTTGTCAAAAGTCAGAGTAGGATGCATGAGAAATACTGAAATTCATGAGAAAGGACTAGAAAGGACTAAAAGGAACAGGTCAGAACATTATTGACCATACCTTGGGTATGAGAAAACTGTTTGAAAAATAGACTGTAAGCAGAATATCCAAGTTGTAAATTGCTGTAGTCCAGGAAACACCAGCACAATCATAAGGTGAATAACAAAAGACCAAGGGTCCCAATACATGCTGTATCACACATGAAGTGCACTGGCAGTGTACTTGACCCCTGTGGAAGATGTAGCAGATCAAACTGTCCTACTGGCAGAATGCACACTGTACCTCTGCAGAGGAAGGGAGAACTAAATCCTACATGTCCCTGTTCTCATGACCTGCCTGTGGGTGGATGATGAATTGGGAGAGGAAGGTAATGTCATGAAGTGAACAGTTGTTCTAGGGCTGTCCTTGGCTCTTGGGAGTTACTCTGCTCAACTCATTTTACCGCTCCTCCAGGGAATTCCAAATTAACCGAATTTGAAGGGATGCTCTGGATTCCTACCTGTATGCATCCATCTCTCGGTATAATCTGAGGTGCAGCTCTAGCACTGCAAGCTCATACAGAATTATTCCCGTATTTCACCAGTTACTCTACAAGCCGTGAGCTGTCCCAGTACAAGCCACATGGAAATGGTCAGAAAAAAGCTTCTGTGAGTGTGTGTGGAATAACCTGAGTCATATTGTAGATCAGGATATGGTAGTGTGCCACTTACCTTCAGCAGGGAAGGTTGGGTGTGTGGCTAGAGATGCCTTTTTTCCATCAACATCCCTTGCCCACTATTCCAAGCCCTTAATAAACAATGGCCAGCTAAAGAAAATCACAAGAAAACAAAGTAGGCCCAGACTCTTGTCTTCAAAAAGAACTTCCTCTGGCAACTATTGATATCATCCTCCTGGCACCAACCCCTGCAAATGTGATGATGTTTTAAAACAGAAATTGAAATAATGCCTCTCAGGTGTCTCCTTTTCAGCCTTTAGGAGTTGGAGCAAAGCCAAAACCATTTTGTTCAAAAAACCCATATTCAGATTCTCAGATTACGCTGAAGAGCAGAAAAAAATGCAGAAGAAAATCAATTCTGCAGGGAACACGGCCCAAGACCACCTGATTTCTGAGTCCAATTCCCACCAGATTTTGGATCATGTGTTTACAAGCTCCTTCCCAACCAAAAATTTCACTGCTCTGGTAGGGAAGATGCTATTGCAAGGAGAGAGGTGTCCTGGGTACCTGAAATAGTCTCAGTGATCTTTTGAGAAACTGAATGATTTGATGGACATAGATATTGGTGGGAGCCGATGGAGGTCCTCCTGTCTCAGATTACATTCCTGGAATAAAAATCTGTGTCTCTGCCTTTGCCCAGGACACTGCACATGCCCGGCTGCACCGGGAAAGCGCCGGGATTGATCAGCTGCTGCAGCAAACCCCGGCGGTGTCCGCACTGTGTTTAACGCCTATTTCCTAATCATTACCAGTGAAAGAGAGGGGAATCCCAGGGGGATGCTTGAGAGGGTTCGTTAAAAGCTAGTCACGAGAATTTGAATAGAGAAAAGCCCAATAGCTGAGGGCAAAGCGGCAGCCCAGCTGGCTAGAGCCTCTGATGAGAGTGCCCTTTGTAAGAGGGGTGTTGCACAAGGCCCTTGCCTATTGGCAAGGCAGCAGCTGCCACAAACACATCTGACGTGTGTGGTGACACTTCAGACCCTGTCACTTGCCCACTCCTTAGATACACATCAAAAAACCCAGCTCAAACCACTGAAGAATCCCACCCCAGTGGGACCCTGTGGTTGAACACACAGAGGAAATGCAATCCATGCCAAGCTTCCACATTTTATAGAGACTTCCCACAGTCTTCCACACTTTTCTGCACTAGGTTTGTGTGGAAAGGATGGGAAGTCCCTGGATCTGCATGGATTAGATGGCTTCTGCATTCCCTAAAGCATCAGTCAAGAGATCTTGGATTTATTTCTGTAAGTCCTTCATGGTTTCATTGTATATTGCTCTAAAGATCAATTATCCATCCCGTGAAGCACTTAGTGGTGTTCTGAGAGAGTTCCTGTAAATAGCATGCCACATCTATTACGCTCGTAAGCATTTTAACCATAATTCCAAATTGAACATACAGTATGCATATAGATCTCTACTGTCTCTTTTCCAGGTGTATCTGTCCTGCCATGAAAAATATGGAGGCAACTTGCTGCCTGCCACAAAATGACTCCTAATATCAAATGATCTTTTAAATATTTTTTAGTATTATTTACTGAATTATATGTTCAGGCTTGGCTAGGTTAACCTGGTGGGAGGCACTCAGTCCTTGGCAGGGGGATGCAGCTAAGACGATCTTTAAGGTCCTTTCAACCCAAATCATTCTACAGTTCTATAATTATGTCTCTATTATATTATTGTACTTTTTGGTGGCTAGATCATGATAAGCTGGCCCACTACAGAAAGAGGGCCTTGGGGGTGACTGACTGATGTTCACTTTAGGGATGTGCAGCAGGACTAGCATTCCCTTGAGCCATGATCCCAAAAGGGGATGTGAGTGCATGGGAGTATAATACCGTAGTGCTGGAGTAATTTGTAATGTTGATGACTGGGACTGAGTTGTCTTCTTGACCTGTCAGAACTCAAGTTCTGTGAACTTTGAGAAGGACAAGGAAGCCCCTGCCTGGTGGCAAAGGAGCATGGTCTGGAAAAAAAAACAGCCATCTTATAAAACAAGGCCCAGGGAGCCTAATGTATTGACAAGAGAGAACTTGGCTCCCCTCTGGAACATAAAACTTTAGATAATCAACCAAAGATCTAAAATGCCTGTGCTAATAATATGATCTAAATAAGCACAAAACAACTCATTTTAATGAACAGTTTGCACTTCAATTGCAGCACCACCTTGGCAGTAAATAAGCCATATATATTCACAGCTCTGCCAGCATGGCCACAGCACATGCCAGATTCCAGCACTGCCAGCCTTTGCTTTCATTCAGTGCAAGTATAATTTATCTTATATTGTTCCTGCATCTGTTCTCCAGGTACTTAACAGAAGTGCATGTTCCTTTGCACTTGCTTGGCTGATAGCAAAGACATGTATTATTCCCATCTCGTGGACATGGACAGCCAGCAGTTAGGCAGTGAATTCCTATGAACTGAGATAGAAGTTGTGCCTGTAAATCCCTCTGCAGCCTTATGAAGGAGAGGAACAACCTGATGGGTGCCTGAGTTTAGGAGATCATACTCTTCACCCACCAGTTCAGGGAAACCTGAAGAAGACAGGAGCAGCTAAACCAGTGAAAAATATGCAGTGCACACAGCTACAAGGATGCTGGGTGTGTAACTCATTGGAGGTTAATCACTGCCATTTCTGCTGTTGGAATATGATGCGGTACCACAGAAGATCCCTTTAAAAATAAGGAGATATATGAAAAGGAAAGTAGGTATTTAAACACCCTATTCCCGGTATTACCATTTGTCATACCACTTCTGATTTTCATGTTCTGCTTAAGAGTTAAATAAGTTGTGGGCCCCATAAGAAGAGGCAGCTTTTCCTGTTTCTGATAGAGTACTCAAGGTTCTGTTGGTGTATAGCCAGAAGGCAATGACACACAGCCTCAAGCTGGTAATGAGCTAATGAAGATACCAAACCAAACAAAACACGAAAAAGCAAAGCACTAACCCAAAAACAAAATCAAAGACTTTGGGACTAAATGGAATGAAGTAAGGTTGCAGCAGTACTGTGCAGCACCAAATGCTTAGTCAGGAGAAATAAAAAAAGTAGTTTTTTAATAAGGAAGTAAAAAATTCCACAAAACCCATGGCCCTTTATCTTGGTGTGGCACTGAACCATAAAAGCTCAACCATTTTTGGTGCCTCCTCTCCACAAGGAGATAGATAATCTTTAGATAATCACAGGATTTCCCAGCTTAAAAATAATAGAAAGAGAGGTGGAAACTGCATGAGGATTAGTGCAGACAATGAGAAACTGTGCTCTTAAACAAAATCTCCAGCATGTGTTTTGTTATTTTAGGTTCTTTTTGTGCTGTGTTCCATTATTTCCAAATCTGCATTTTTAACTTTCTTAGCAGCCTTTTAACACATAAAGGGAACATACAAGAGCACTGGAGAGGGACTTTTGACAAAATCGTGCAGTGATAGGACGAGTGGGGATGGCTTTAAGCTGAAAGAGAATAGGTTTAGATTAGATATTAAGAAGAATTATTACTGTGAGGGGGTGAGGCACTGGCACAGGTTGCCCAGAGAAGCTGTGAATGCCCCATCCCTGCAAGTGTTCAATGCCAGGCAGCAGCTGGATGGGTCTGGTGGAAGGTGACCCTGCCCATGGTAGGAGGTCTGGAAATATATTATTTTACCACCCCTTCCAGTCTAAACCATTCTGTGATTCTATGACTATAACCTTGAATCTTTGCAAAGACGGTATGTTCCTCATTCCAGATATGTGCCACATCCCAAAAGCAGAGCTCTGCAATGCTCTGCCTGTGGCCCAGCTCTACACTGGGCTGCTGGCATCCCCTGTGCCCAGCTGCCCTTTTGACTGCTTAGGCTGGTTTGACAGCAAATATTCAACGGGGCTTGAGTTAGGCAAAAACGTCTTCTAAGGACTGTTAGTATCTGGCCAAGTTCCCTGGGTGAAGCCGAGTACTAGAAAACACATGTAATCCCTAAAGACTTTGTAAAGATGGTGTGTAATCAGAACAGAATAAATGTTTTGTGTCAGAAAACGAAAGTCCTAATTTCTCTTAGAAAAGCAAGATTGGATTATCTCTGGGGATGAGCCTGGTACAGAGATGTAAACAGGTCAGACAGAGGTCTGAGTGTTTCTTTGGATGCCATCTGCTTAACAGGTGGTGTCTGCCCAGGCAAGGACTTGAATTTTTTCCTACAATCAGATTGCTGTTTTGGCCATAGGAGAAAGAGCCAGCATTAAACACAAAGGGGATAGTCAAAGGCAGTGTCCCACGTGAGTTTGCAGAGCATATTTGGGAAGAGCATATTTACACCAGTCCAGCAAAACAAAATGCTGAGAAAAAATGCTGTTTGTAAACCAAATAAAGAAAAAGTACGTTTGCCTGGCCAGCAGACCTGCAGTAGAGCCTTGCAGCAGAGGTTGATCAGAAATGAAACTGGTGACAATCCAGAGAATGACAATCTCTGGCAAGCACACAAAATCAAAAGTAGTGTCTGGTGTCCAGCTGTAGTTGGGAAATCTCTCTAGCATGTGGTGAAGTTGTGCTTCACACAGCTATACCTTGAGACTCCCAAAAAACGTTTGGGACATGAGGCACCCATGCCAGTGAGGCATGAAATTTTAATAGACTAAAGTGTATATTACTTCATTAATCAATCTCTGATGTAGTGGAAAGTTTTTGGATGAGTGGTTTCTTGGAAACTTTTTTCAGTCTGCAGCTGATCTTGCAAGTGTTCTACAATTTTGTTCACATTTTTGGTTTTTGTTTCAATTCTCTTGCTTGTTAACAAAATAAGGAGACCTCCGTGGAGGCTCTTACATCACATGAAGGGGAAGAGTCAAAGAGAAAAAGGAATGCACTTTTGGAGCTGTGAAGGCCAGGCAGCAGAGGCAAAAAAGATTCATTTTAGGAGCATACCAGGACAAAGAGAAACAGCCCTAGAATTAGAAATAAATGTAAATGTGATAAACAAAATTCCCTGTTTGTTCTTATTCAGTAAGAGTTAGTTGTTAATGTTGTGGTTATTTGTTACCAATCATTGTTAAAAGTTGTTTTCCCAATTGTTCCCTTTTTACCCTAGTCTGTGTTTGCCAGTTTCATGTTTGTGTCCCCATGTTCCCAGAATCCTCCCGTCGGAAGCTACATTTGTTGCACCCCGACTGCTGCTCCCAGACGTCCTTGCGCACTGACTATATGCAAATAAGGGGCATTTGGCCTAAATCGGACTCCCAAAACCACAAAACAACGTATCATAGAACAATAAAAACAGCAGCACTACTCTGAGAAAACCTCAAGGAAGCATACACCAAGAGCTGAGTTCGGCCGTGTGGCCCTAAGTGCAATAGTACCCAGGCAGAGAGAGACACCCTAGACCGACGAGCCCTCATTGTCTTCTGGTGCTCTCGTGAGGATAGAAGCCCCAGCTCTGCCTGCATTCCTGCGGACAAAGCTGCTTTCCTCCTCCTGTGTGCCACCTCTGGAAGCAGCGGCGGTGTGTGCGCGACCCGTCGGGCCCCCACCTCGAGCTGATCACTAATAAAGGCATTAAAAAGGAGAAAAAGCTCCTGCCCTTTTTCTTCAGTAAAGACAAACCAAACTGCTTGATGGATATAGTAGTAAGGAAAAGCACTGGAAACCAGTGAATTTAATGTGGTATGCCTGTATGTTTGCAGGCATTGGAACCTGGAGGTTCCTGAAAAATACTCGGGAAGTCTAACACAGGCATTGAAGCATCAATTGATCTTGTAGCAGGTAAATTGTAGCAGGTTAATTGGAGCAGTCGTGGTTTGCAGTCCCACAAATAAATATAAATCATCATCAGTTAAGTTTAGGCTCACCTAACAGTTCCTACAAGCTCAGCAGCTCAGGAAGAGATGCACTTCGGTTTGCTGTGGGGGAAACAACCCTTAGGATACAGCCATCCCAACCACTGCAAAGACAGAGCCCTCGGGGGAAAAACACTCAGAGGACATGTCTGGAAGGGTGGAGGGGTCTAGAAGACAAGGGAAAGCAATCCTAATTGGAATGCAAGACATCACCCTCTTGCAAACATGCATAAATTAAGCAAAACCATTGTTCTGACTCCCCTCACACCTGTACCTTTTGTACTCTTGTAAAGCCAAACCTGTACATTTAAGATGGGAAAGTAAACAAAGTCTTGTTTGTCCTAGAAGTGAAATGGCCGGTGGGGAATGCACTAGAAACATTTTACAAGACAACAGGAGTATAAATTGCACAGTGCAACTCTTACAGAAGGGCATGGGAAAACAAGTGGAGGTCTAAATGTGAAACTTGTGGGTAATCCAGATTCCCACTGAAATTGCAACCTGTAGTAGCTGCACATCCCAGTAAATTCAGACCACCAGAACAACGAAGCAGGAAGCAAGTAATGGATGAAAGAGTAACACTGAATCACCTATGGAGGCAGGCAGGGAGCTGCACAAGCCCCTGGAGTGAGTCACAGGAAGGGAAAAGGGAGTCTTGTTTATCTATGGATCACAGCCTTGTCTGCAACCCTTTCACTGCTCCTGCTTGGAGTATGGCATTGGGAGCACTGGCAAAATCAAAGCATTCCACCTTGAAATTGTGAATATCACCTTTAAATGTTAAAATATAGATATAGATTAGGTATAGATCTACAGACACCAGAGCAGAACTCACTTCTGACTTCTCCTGCTGCACGAGTCTCAGGTACTCAGGTAGGTTTTCCTCCTTACCTCTACACCCCTTGACACGTGTGCAAGAACCTAATCCTGCTCCTCCTGCAGCCAGTGCTGAGCACAAGCAAACATTTATGGGTTCCAGACTGGACCCGTGAGTGTGAGGGGCTGGAGCTACCCAGACTAAACACTGCCAATCTAACTGTGTGGAAGGTGAGTCCAGAGTGTCCCTCTAACACAGACAGCCGACTGCCTGGTCATAACCCAGGGATCTGCCTCCTCTGATAGAGATGAACTATTCCAAATGAAACTGTGGGCATTGTTTCCTGGCTGATTTGAAGAGAGCCATACTGTCACCAAACAGCATGGTTTACTGTGATACCAGCAAATTAGCCTACATCTTTGTTTCCTTCCTTCCAGTGATTTCTGTTTTGCTTAAGCCTGCAACAGTGACTTTGACTAATGCAAAACTGTGTGTCGGTCATGAATAAGCTAACACCTAGAACCAAAGCTAAAGTGCAGTAAGTCACACATTTAATAGAGATCCACGGGGAGCTTTTATAACTAAGAAAAATAAGCCATCCACTGAAAAGGAAGTAAACAGTTACTTCAGGACTGTGAATTGCAGTGATACCTTCCTCTGATGCTTTGTAACCAAGTTAATGCTGAGAAATAGAGAGTGCCTCTTATCACCAGGAATATAAACTTATCTTTTTCTTTCAACACTGTTTTTGAAGTAATTTAAGATTTGCAGAGTTAGGTATAACTGCAAGTTTGCTTTAGCTGAAACAAAATGTTTCCTTCCCCCATGACCTCATTTAGTAAAATCTCCTTCTGGCTTTCATGGGACTTCTTTTGCCAGTGTCAGGATACCTGAATAATCTTGGGCAGAGAGAGAAGATCAATGCTTTTTGGAGAAAATCCTCCTTCAGTACATGTTAAAGTGTCTTACTTCTGGGATGAGAGTCAAAACAGCCCCAGATGTGAGGAAATGTTGGAGAACTTATCAGATGAGCAAGGATTTGGGGGGGAAGTGGTGTTTTATCTCAGTAGTACAGAAGATACTTTGGATGCGTTTCCTCTCGGAAAAACTTCGCAAAGTCTTTGGGCATCCATGAGTTGACTTTGCAGTGTGTCACATACTGGCTCAATGAAACAAAAATAACTATGCTAAGAAAAGACTGTCTAGGAGAAACCCAACTCTGTGATTTCTATATAAGGGTCTTAAACAAGGGGTGTAAATGCTTCATCCCAGTCTCATACCCTCCAGTTTTAAAGGCAGTGACACTATTTATCACTTAGCACACGACAGGCCAGAAAACAACTTGGTAATTGGCCCATCTGCCAGTTTGAGAGAGCGCACATCTCCAGAGACAGTCAGTTCCAATGCAAACACCTTCATGATAGAAGCCTATGTTTCATATCTTTATTGTTAAATTAAAATGCAATTGCCAATAATTATGATAGGGAGAACTCAGAGCACCTTTCACAGAGAAGCCCAGGTCTTCCTTCAGAAACTTACAGAGAGAGAGAAGAGGGGCCTGGATCCCAGGCCAGTAAAATGAACGCGTGCTTTCCCATCGATTTTGGAGAGTTTTACCAAAGCCACATTGCAGTGATCCCAGCTTGCTCTGTCTTTGAGTGTTGCTGGCACACTGGGGCTGGCACTACAAACAGAAAACTTTGACACCAGGCTCATTATTGAGACGTAACATTCACAGATGGAGCGATAATCCAGTATGCAAAAGAAAAGAAAAAAAAAAAAAAAAAAAAAAAGAAAAAAAAAAAAGAAGCTGAAATCTGGGCTTCTGTGCGAGTTTTTACATTTTTTCTCTTAGGAGGAGAAATTAAGAAGTTTTCCTACCTGGCTGCTATGTGTCTTGTGTTCAACCTGGAGCTGTTTGTCACGACGAGCAGCAGGGATTGCTTTCAGCACCATACAAAGAGCCGCAGTTTGTTTTAAGCTCCCTGGACGGTTCCCCTGCCGAGCACTCCAGGCTTCTCCCCAGCTGGGAGGCGAGGAGCACCACGATTTCCAGGATCCAAATCCGTGCAGGGACACGCTGAACGTGATTCCAGGAGTTACAGGATGTCTCGGTATTATCCGCGTCCCCGATAAGGGCTGCCAGGGGAAAGGCAAAGTTCCCGAGGCTGTGGGTGGAACGTGGCACCGTGTAGGACTGAGTAAATAAAAACCAAGTGATCGTTGGACTCGGGTGTGACACCAGGTATTACAAAGGTTTATATACCAGAGGCAGGGCTCGGGGTTTCATCTAAGAGAAACGCAGCCTGAAAAGGCGGTGGTGCACCCTGCGTGCGGCTAAGGCAACTGCGGGACCTTGAGCTCAACTTTTGGCAGGCAGCAGATTTGTCTTCTTGGCCAGCACTCGGAGAATTTATATCACGAAATATATTCTTCCGGAGAGGTCAGACATTTCACTGCCTCCCATAAGGACCTATAAAACGCATGCACCTTCTGTGGGATAGTCGCTTGTTTGGGGAGTTTATGGCGCCAAGTACTACAGGATCCTGATTCCTGTGGATTCCATGGTTTTGAGGGAAAACCACGTAGGTTCAGCTTTTGACACAGTTTTTTGTTTCAATGCCCTCTTCAGACTAAATAAAACTTTTGCAAAGATAAATCTGAGACACAGAAGGGACAGAACTAATCTAAAAAAGCCACCTAAGCACAACGGTGATAGGGTGCAATATGAAAACTTGCAATAAAATTGAATTGTCTAAGTAATGGCGTTTATCTGCAACACCAGTATTGCATACTTTCCGCAGTTTGATAATGCAAGCTTCCAGTGCTAATTCACGAGTTTTGATTTGCTCCTTTAAGATCTTTTTGCCACCTACTTTTGGGTTTAGTGAGACCTTCAGCCTGAAAAATTCCAAACTGGTGTCAGGTTTAAATAGATAAAGATTTTTTTTCAAAGAAACTTTTTGTTTTGTTGTTCTTTTTAACATTCTTCGCAATGTGCTAAATTATTGAATCGGAAGCCTTTCTAAAAGGTAATTCACACCTCCTTAACCACCTTATCTGTTTGGGGGGGTGGGAGGGTTGTTCTGTCTATTCTTGGTTAATGAAAAGAGATTCATCAGTACCACTGTTCCCTGCAGCCTTTTTCAAACTAAATCTATTCTTTGGCTTTCAGAGCAGCTGATGGGATTGCAAACATAGCAGTGAAAGCTTACAATTATATTTAAAGATCTCCCAATAGATAATGGGCCATGGTTATGACTAATAGGGTTATGTGGACACGACCTAAAGAAGGAAGGATAACAGCCCGAGCAACCCTGAAATGAGACTCAAATCCCCTCTCACATCTGTGACAGATCCTGGACGAGTCAATAAATGCTGCTGTACTTCTCTTCTCTTATTCATAAAAGGTAATAATAATTCTTCTCTTCATCAAGAGACCAAGTAGGAGACATTGCCAGCTACAAGGTATTTAGAGACACACCAGCGATGCCTCAGAACATGAGAATTTCTAAGTCTCTTTCATGTAACGAAGGCAGAGACTATCCCAAAGTCCTATTAAACACACGTTTTTTTTCCCCCCCCAAAAAGAAAAAAAAAATCACATTTCTGTGGGGGCACAAATAAATAGCTTTTTTCTCTTGACTTTCCAGTTATTGTCCATGATACTACTATTGAAACAGTCATTGGTTCATGATACTACTATTGAAACAGAAGGTCTTCTTAAGGGAAAAAGGTTTCACAGAGTGCACTAGAAATAAGACAGCCTCTTCTAGTCAGCATTTGCCTCCAAGCAGTACGGCTATGAGTCAGTGAGCTGATAGGAAGACTTTTACATAGCATTCAGAAATAGTCTTGGAGGATACACAAAATTACAATTCTTTCCTGTCTTTTCTGTGTTGGTCACTAAAGTAAAAATAACTTCCAATTAACAATGGTTAACAATTTGGAGCTGAGAGTACAGCTTTAGAATAATGTTTTTATAGCATGAGAACAGCCTTCGTTTGGAGTTAAAAAGCTACTGTTTAAGAATGATGCAATTCTTAAGGCAAAAAGAAAGACATGCTGCTGCCTGATAAAAAGCCATGTTGCAAGAACTGCTTACACGACCTGCTCTTCCCTTCTGCTTGTTCAGAGCTTCTGAGGGGGTTTCTTCACCCTTGGTTTCTGCCTTAGAAATATCCTGCTGTGCTCTGGCTCCCTCCTGTAGCTGTCATGTGCTGGGAAAGAGGCATGGCAATGGACAGACAGACCTTTGGTGATTTCTTAAGGATGCTCATCCTGCCAGCAATAAGCACACCAGACATCCTGGCATAAGAAAGTTTGGAATGACACTGTGACAGGGATTTATATCTTAGTTAGCCAGGAGTTTTGTGACTCTTTGAAAATCTTATGGTGAGCTATGTTTAATTAGTTAAGGAATGTTTGACTGTGGTTTTAGCTGGTTTTGATTTAAATCTGTGTTGGCTTAGTGTCAGTAGAAAACCCTGAGAAATTACCTCACTGCACCTGCAGAAAGGAACTCCATTGATCCATACCCCTTAGAGAACTTGATCAATAGCTGAGGAACAAGATTCAATGAAGAATTGTTTAATGGTTATCATATAACTAGAGATTAATTAAATGTCATAGAACAAGAAATATATCTAGAGAAAGTTAAGGAGTCAAAGGATTTTTCACCTCAGAAAACTTGATTAATACATTGCAGGTGCAGTAAGGGACCCACTTCATAGGCTTGTACACCTTAGAAAACTTAATCAATGGTAATGGTCTAACCAGGACAGCAAATTTAATAAAGCATTGTTAAGCTGGATAAAACTTGGGTTATTCATTAAACAAAGATCGATGAGAGATTCTGGTAGTAATTAAAAGAAACGAAACACCTATACCATGATGCAATAAATTGGGCAGAATTCTGTGAGTGTCTTTAAAAAAATCTTGGGTGTTATAGTTTATATAAATGTCTGAAAACTGTGGTTTCTTTGAACATGTTTATGGTGAATAAATTCCCCATATTTCCCAATTCTGACTCAAAATTGTTATTAGAAATGTTTGTCTAACAGCTTTTTGCTGTTTGGTTTAAAACTTTTTGTTTCAATTGACAGATGAAGTGTCAGGTAGTTGGATTTGTCCCTTTTGCATATATCCAAAAGGAAGGATAAAATCTAATGGAAGAACAGGTCCTGAAACACAGATGCATTCATCAACCATATGATTTCATTCAACATTTTGGGCAAGGACTATCCCTATTTCCTTCACTAGGTTTTGCCATGCAGGCCACAAAGGCCATACAGGTCATCAGATATACATAGCTGAGTCTCAAGATCATGTACTGGTTGGGTGTGAGGAGAAATGGACACTTTGATTTTTGGACACCAAACCTCAGACTGGTTTGGCACAAAACTTCCTGCAAACAAAGAGAGGTTCTTACAAGCCATCAGGGTAGTTTCATGGGATATTCACTTTAACACAAAACCCACTCCCAGAAGCTCCTCTTTGCCCCTTGCCCCTATCTACAGACTGGAAGCTGATATGGGAAATGAAGTAAAAAAAAAAAAAAAAAAAAAAAAAAAGTACTTTTATTGGATCGTTTCCTTTATGGTATTCCACTTAAACACCAGGAAATTATCTCACAGGAATTCAGGGGTGTTTCCCTGGGAAGGTGACACAGCTGGCAGCCCAGATGAGGTGCCTTTATACCAGTGCACACAGCCTGGGCAACCAACAGGAGGAGGCAGAAGCCAGTGTGGTGTTAGAAAACTATGAACTTGTTGCCATTACTGAAACTTGGTGGGACAAATCCCATGACTGGAGTGTGACTATGGATGGCTACAGACTGTTCAGAAAGGACAGGACAGGAAGGAGAGGCAGGGGGGTTGCCCTCTGCGCCCAGAGGTAGATTGAAAGTGAAGAGCTGTCTTTGAAAAAGAGTCAAGAGCAAGTAGAAAGCCTGTGGGTAAGAATCAGGGACTAGGAAAGAAAGGGATCTTTACGGCTGATGTTTACCTGATCAAGGGCAGCCTGTTCCCAAATCCTTCTTCCTCCAGCATCACACTTGTAGGCTTTGGTCGTGCTGGGGAAACTTCAACCTCCCCAACATCTGCTGGGAAAGTAGCACAGGGACCTGTAGGTAATCCAGGAAATTCCTGGAATGGAGAATAACTTCTTAAGCCAAGTAATAGATAGCCCTACCAGAGGGGATGTGATTCTGGATGTGTTGCTCTCCAATGCAGAAAAGATAATTGGGGACATCAAGATTGGGGACAGCCAGCATTGATGGAGTTTTAGTCCTGAGGGATGTGGTCAGGCAAGGAGTAAAGTTAGAACCCTGAACTAAAGGAAAACAGAGTTCCAGGTTTTCAGGGAGATCCCCTGGGACACTGCACACAGGGACAAGGGACTGGAAAAGAGCTGTCAGATCTTTAAGAACATCTCCCATAAAGCACAAGAGCTAGCAATCGCCAGGAGCTTGAAGTCAGGCAAAGAAGGCAAAAGACCAGCATGGCTGAGCAGGGGACTGCTGGTCAAACTAAAGGGAAAGCAAATGCACAGGCAGTAGAAGCAAGGACAGTGAGCTGGGAAGAGCATGTAGACAAAGTACAGTTTTTGCAGTGATGGGGTAAGAAAGGCCAAGACAAAGCTGGAACTGAATATGGCAAGGCACTTTTTTTGCAAAGAAAAGCAAGAAGGGCTTCTACGGTATGTTTACCAGAAAAGGAAAGTCAAAGAGATGAAAGTGCAACCCCCTTGATGTCCAGTGTCTCCCCTTAACCTTGACAAGCTTGAGGGTTGGGTCCATAGAACATCATGAGGTTTAACAAGGCCAGGTGCTGTTGCTACATCAGGGTTAGGACAACCCCCGGTATCAGCACAGGCTGGGTATGAACAGACCCAGAGCAGCCCTGCCCAGAAGGACTTGGGGGTGCTGGGGGTGAGAGGCTGGACATGCCCCAGCCATGGCACTGCCAGCCCAGAGAGCCAAACGTGTCCTGGGCTGCATCCAGAGCCCCGTGGGCAGCAGGGCAGGGAGGGGATTCTGCCCCTCTGCCCTGCTCTGCTGAGACACACCTGGAGCACTGCATCCAGAGCTGGGGCCCAGCACAGGAGGGACAGGGACCTGCTGGAGTGAGCCCAGAGAGGAGGCTGCCAAAAAAATCAGAGGGATGGAGCACCTGTGCTATGAAGACAGGCTGGGAGAGTGGGGGTTGTTCAGCCTGGAAAGAGGTGGCTTCAGGGTGACCTAATTGTGGCCTTCCAGTACCTTAAGGGAGCCAACAAGGAAGATGGAGAAGCTTTTTGCAAGGGCATATAGTAATAAGGGGGGCAAGTGAGAATGGCTTCAAACTGAAAGAGAGTACACTTATATTAGATATTAGGAAGAAATTCTTTACTGTGAGGGTGGTGAGGCACAGCACAGGCTACCCAGAGAAGTTGTGGGTACCACATCCCTGGAAATGTTCAAGGCCAGGCTGGAGGGGGCTCTGAGCAACCTGTTCTGTTGAAAGATGTTCCTGCCCATGGCAGGGGAATTGGAACAAGATGATCTTTATGATTCCTTTCAACCCAAACCATTCTATGAATCTATGCTCTGACTCACTGGCATTAAAGTGATGTCTGCACAATGTAGTGACAGCTGGTGAGATCTGGTTATGTCTGCTTGAAGTTATTGCCAGACAAATCAGACACAAAAGCTTTCAAATTTTCTTTTCTCTTTCTTTCTTTCTTTTTCTTTCTTTCTTTTTCTTTCTTTCTTTCTTTCTTTCTTTCTTTCTTTCTTTCTTTCTTTCTTTCTTTCTTTCTTTCTTTCTTTCTTTCTTT
>JAGMWU010000079.1:0-26231 GCA_018697195.1 Certhia americana | reverse complement strand
CTTCCTTTCTTCCTTTCTTCCTTTCTTTCCTTTCTTTCCTTTCTTTCCTTTCTTTCCTTTCTTTCCTTTCTTTCCTTTCTTTCCTTTTTTCTTTTTTTAGTACATCTTTTCAGCCACCAAGTTCAAAACAGAGTCTCACAAAGGCTTGCACTGTCACAATCCACATCAGATGAACTGTGGTGCTGGGGTTAGGCACTGGTTAACTCCTTAAACCAGCATTATGACTGAAACCGGCGTGTCATGGGGGTGTGCCTTCAATAATGTCAGAAATACCAGCAATAAAAATCTCCCAGTGGTGCCTACAACATGGCCCAGAGAGTGGATGCTACTGAAATGAGAGAAGAACGAAATGTCTGCTGTTGAATATTCAGCCTGATCATTTACTGAGAACCCTATTCTGTGAAGAATATTTGCAATAAGGCAACATTAACTTGCCTTCAAAGACATGACTTAAATCTCTGGAGGGAACTCCCATGTATATTCAGGACAGCTACTCAAACTCACTTGCAGAATTTAGAAGTCTCCTACTGAGAAATATGCCAGCAGATGCTTCCTGACATTTAATGCTAAACATGTTATAATGGGGCTATAAACAGCCTTTCACTCCAAAACATATGAAGGAATAGCATAAGACCCCAGGGAGGGACAGCTCTGTAGAAATGGGTTTGTTGTTCCTGATTAGGATTCAGACAGCCCTCCATGGTGTTGTTAGTACTGGTTTGATTTTTTCTAAGGCATGTCGGATGTTTGTTGCACAAACAGACTCCCTGCTGCTTTCATCATGATGGAAAATTAAAAATAAGAGGTGTTAAGTAAAGAACACAATCTGAGTCTAAAAGCAGCACATGGTCATGTAGTCACTACAACCCACTGCTGTCATGGGAACTCCTGACCAAGGTTTCCATTTTAACTTTTGCTATAGTGTGTTTGTCACCTTCCTGTGAATTTCAAGAAGATTCATGTTCCTACTTCCCTTTGGCTGCTGTGAAAAGTCTCAGTTTCCCAGCAGTTTGTGAGAATACCAGTGACATAACCCTCAAAGCAACAATTTCTAAGGCTTCCAGCAAAACAGATTTTTTCAGTCATGGCTGAATAGAAAAGAGAAACCTTTTGGCTCTCTGACTAGCAGTTAAATGTAAAGAACATTACAAGAAAGGACATTAAAAGTCATGAAAGGCATCTGGATAAAACAGCAGCTAGAGAACAGTAACAGAATAAAATCTGGCCCAAATAAAGGTGAAACTCAACCTCAGAGAGAGGTCAACGACCTGTTCAGAGCTGATTTTGTTAGATGTAAGTCAAGTCTTGTGCAAGGTTTCTGCTCAGGTTCATCTCACTTTTTCTGTGATTGAAATTAATATCATTAACATGATCCACGATTAACATCATCAATGTGGTTCATAGGTAACATCATTAATGTGACAGGACTTCGAATTTACAAAGGGATCATAAATTAGAATTTGACCCTTCGTGCCTAACAGTGCAAACAGGCAACACTGTTAAGCTTGAAATTGTTTAACACACATGGACTTCTACAATGAAAACATTTGAAATATTATTTCAAGTGATGGCTGACATATGTCTGGCATCATCCACCCTGAATTGGTCAGGGAACCCTAAAAACAAAATACTTTTATTTAACATATCCCATATGCAATCACAACAGTGTTCATAAAGAACAACATAGTACACACAGTTTTAATCCCCCAGAAAAGCAGACTCAGACATATCAATACCCATTATAGCAGAGGAGAAATTTTGGTGAAAGACTTCTAGAAGCTTAGTGGCTCTCATGTTTATAACAAAACATTAAAGTTAAAACACCTCAGCATGATAGGCTAAGCAGAGTACATGAGACTCAGTTTCCCTTTGTGGAATGAGTTACTAAGGGCCATTTTCTGTCCCAGCTTAAGTCAGAAATGAAACTAACATATTATGTGCTAACTGAGAGTTGGCCAAAGGTTTTATATTTTCCAGGCCAGGTGTCTGTTTCCAGCCCTCAGTATTAGGCAGTCAGTGCCAAGGGCCTTCAGTGAAACTGACCTGCGTCACCATATGAGAATATATCCCACTGCTCAAATTTCCCAGATTTGCTTTACTGAAAACCTTATGTAGATTCTGAATTTTCATTATTTGATGTGTCCCAAGAGGAGCTTGAAGATGCCAAGGCTCTGGGATAGGTTTGGGAAGGAAAAACTAGGCAGGAGTTATATTTTTCTAAGACTTTTACGTATTCCCATGTTTCGAGCATGTGAAGAGCTTTCCATCTCCTCCCAGGACAATTTGAGTTAAGGCAATATCATAGACATACATAAAAGCTTCTGTTTAACCCAGCAATATTATTTAGGCTTTTGAAAAATGTCATCTGACAAGAACAAGAGAAATAATTGCAAAATTGATAAACCTAAGTAGAGCTTAAACTCTGAGGGGAGCAAGTCAAGCAATGATGTTACCTTTTCAGCATAGTTTCCCCTTTTCCCTACATGTTTTTGGAGTGCATGAGTACAGTCCTTGCATGCTGGGAACATCAAATGTTGAGAGATGCAAATTCAAAACCACTGTGAGGACGTTTCTGATATCCCCCAGCACAGAAATAAACTTTTGGTTTAGGTTTGCAAAATCATCAAACTTCCTGCTCTCTCCCATCTCCTCTCAAGAAAAGATAAATGCTCACTATAATAGGTGCCCTACTTACCTAAGCCTTTGATCTCTCTCAACTCTCTGCTCACAGATTTCTGGAGGAGCCCCAGCATACGTGAATTTACAACGCAGTGAGCCGCTGTGCTCTCCAAGAGAGCTGGTTTCAGCACCGTGTCTGCAAGACTTCAAAGGACAGGGGAAAGTTATTTTTCTACTTATCGCTCCAATTTCCCTCTCCACTGCCTCTGGACACTGTCAGTCCTAGGAGATCATAGAATAGCTTGGGTCGGATGTGACGTTTTTCGGGACAGGCTCTATGCTGAACTTCAATGAACCACATCCAAGGAGAAATACGCTCGTGAGAGGCTTTGGGGTACTTTTATAATTTTCTTGCAGGAGTCAGAGTGTGAAATACTACCACTAGATATACTTCCCTTTGCTTCAGACACACAAACACACGTTTATGTGTTATCTTTCACTTTGAAGCAGCGACCTGAACCAGTAGGCAAACCTGTGACTAAGCCAGCACGCTCCTGCAATCTCATGGGACAGGTGCTTAGACCTTGGTGAAGAATGGACAGTATTTTGAGGGCTTGGATTCCTGCCCCCTTATTTAACTGCAGTGACCAGTTCACAAAGATTATGTCAGTTGGTCACCTGGGAGCCTTTCCAAGTCTCCAGGCATAAATCACAGCTGCATACCAGCTCCTGCACTGCTGGCTATTGCCCTTACCTGTAATCTCTCACCACTCTGAGAAAACGGGGAGAGTTCATGTTTGGAAATGTTCAAGGCCAGGCTGGAAGGGATTCTGAGCTACCTGGTCTAGGGGAAGGTGTTCCTGGCCATGGCAGGGGGCTGGAACAAGATGGTCTTTAAGGCCATTTCCAATCAAAACCATCCTATGATTTTGTGATAACAGAGCAGCCCTTCCAGTTGTGCCTTCAGTTCTGGTGGTTGATTTCATGCCAAGCATTCAACACAGGGATACACTCCGGGATTGCATAGCCTTTGGCACCACTGCAGGCTGTCATGAAGAGCCAGAAAAGTCAGTTTGCCTGACAGCATGAAAATTACCCAAAGTTTGTCTTATTCTTCTGCTAAAATTGCACTTAATGCTATTTTAACAATTATTATTTTACCAATGATTATATATATGTACATTACAATTTTAAGTGAAGTATTTTTTTCCCAGACAATTGTGACTTCTCATTATTTTCCTCATGTCTCATCAGCCTTTGTTCCAAGTTCTTTATTAATGAACTCATTGTGGTGTACTGGAGCAATACCCCTGCCAGACCTAGGTCCTAAGAAAAGCAATGCAATTGACCTGGCAGGCAGAAGCCTGTGGCTGGCTGGAGTGGCAGTGGGCCAGAAAAACTACAGCACTTGCAGGATCTTATCCCTGTTTGTCTGCACAGCCCTGGATTGTGCAGTATCAGCCTGCCAAGAGTAGGATCCTAAGAGAGGTAGGGCCTTAAGTAGTGGTGAAGGATGTGTTAGTCCTGGCTGAAGGCCCATGAGCAGGCCAGGACTTGGGTGTGCTGGAGTGGCAGGTATGTGGGAATTCTGCTTATGCTGCCCTGCTGTAGAGAAAACCAGGTTTGCTTTCCTGATGTTGGACAAGAACATTTTATCCTCACCAAATACCCAGTGTCAGTGTTTCTAGTTCTGCAAAGTGGTCCATTCCACAATTGCTAACCCCCTGCTTCATGGAAATGACAAACCTGGGAGGCTATGGGGTCCCCAGGGACTTCCCAGACACTTGTGTAGTCTGGGTGAGAAATCCACCCAAATCATGCCCATTTTCCAAAAGTGACAAGTCATCAAGTCATGAAAGAAATAAAAGCAAAATTTCTGCTCTAGGTAGTTTTGCTTCTCAGATTTGTAGACCAGTGACCGTTTTTTTTTTCTTTTTTTTTTTTTTACTTTGGGAACACTCAAAAAAAAAAAAGGGAAATGAAAGAATTTCTGCTGAGGTTTCCTACTCTGCAGAATTCTCTTAGTCCAATCAGATGCTCTTAGGAACAGGCTGGGTGTAGATGAGTAGATGAGAAGGTGGTAAGAACCCAAACCTGTAATTGACACAAAGGGCTCAGTTCTCAGAGGGCTGACCTGATCATTACAGGCAGTGGGATTAATTGAGAGGCCTCCTGCAGGCAAAGCCTTTTCATGGAGAAAGCTTTACCTGGGACATGGATGCCAAAGGAGCTTGGAAAGTTATTTGAAGCTGGGTGGAAAACCCCTGCAACTCCAGTCAGCGTGACCTGAAAGAATACTTCTGCTAGATCCCAAATCTATTAACTACTATGACCCTGGGAATTTGAGTGAGCTGCCTGGGCCTGGTTCCAGCCAGGATCAAAGGGAGGGAGCATGGCCAAGACATTGTAGAATTTAGTACCTCCACATGCCATTGCCAGGGGTGGGGAAAAGGGACAGTCACTTCCAGGAGGAAGAGTGTTCCTTTCCAGTTGAAGAAGCCTCAAGGAGCGGGGAAGACACAGCTGGTATTTTGCCACAGGCTTTCCACGTAAATAGTTTCTTTTTCCAACACTTTTTGTTGTCATTGTCACTGTTACTGTTAATTTTCTTACCTTGTCACTGTTTCCAGTAAATTGTTGTTATCTCTTTGTGTTTCAGGGTTTTTTTTTTGTTTGTTTGTTTTGGGGTGGTGGTGTTTGTGGGCTTTTTGTTTGTTTGTTTGACTTTTTTTTTTTTAAAGCAGGACTACTAAATTATAGAATACCATTCCTAAAAGATGACATGCAGCAACCAAATGTTTCATAAAAGGGAAGCTTTGAGTTGCCTGTAAACCATGGAGGAGTATGTAAGATAACTCTGGTGTTTCACAGGGAAGGTAGGAGGAGAAAACCTGCATTTAGTTTTAGCTTATTTTTAACCAGATGTTCAGTGAGATGGAGATGGGTGGGATACTGTCTGATCCTTCCAGGAGAGGCTTCTGAGATACCAAAATACATGGCCTGGCAATGATGTGTTATCTTATGGCATTTCTTTCTTTTTCTGGACTGTTTGAGTCCATTTGGGTTCATTTCAGCCACTAATGCTTCTCTGGTAAAGTTGCAGATGGACAACACCAGTTGAACTTCCCCACTTTTTTTTTTTCTGAACACCTGACCTTCTGCCCCAGGTGTATAATAAAGCGTCTCAAAGTCTCAAATCAAGTAAATTACTGTTAGAAAACTAAAAACTCCCAAACCATTGACCAACAGTGCAGAACACCAAGAGCTGATCTCCATTTCTTACAGTTTTAGCAGCAAGATAAAGAATATTTTTCTGGTAGAGTTGACAAATGCGTCCAAAGTCACTGAGCTCAACAGAGAGTTCACTGGTGGTGCACTTGGCCTGGGCAGTGCAGTAGGTGAAGTGAAATGACCTGCTGCTCCTTCCCTTGCTCTAATTTTATGGATGTTATACAGAGAATCATAGAGTCACAGAATGGTTTGGGTTGGAAGAGACCTTAAAGATCATCTCGTTCCAATTCCCCTGCTGTGGACTGGGATGCCACACACCAGGCCAGGCCCTGAACATCTCCAGGGATGGAACATCCTGCAGGCATCATTGCTTTGGTGAGTATAAGAAAAATCTGCAGTGAGTTGGGCAGGTGGTGGGGCAGTGAACGACGAGGAGTGGTGGGCTCTTCTCTCACAGAGGTCAATGGCTTTCATTAAAACTCATGCTAGCAATGCTTTCTGCCATGTCCCACTCCTCTGTCAGTGTTCTCCAACCACATTACATGACTCAAGGGAAACCCACAGCATGGGCAAAACTGGCTGCAGCATGATTAGCCCTTGGTTTACTGTTTCTTATAAAGGTTGTGCTCTGTGGGACAGCTGTGAGGTCCTACCAAGGGTGAGCTGTTGCTGCTTTGGCACCAGGATGGCACCATGCAGACACCGGAGTCTGGGATATAGCAATGTCAAGAAGTAAACCACATTTCCTTATTTCCCAATTCACTGTCCCATACCATGCAGGGAAAACTAAAGGTGGACATCCTTGAGTCACGTTACCTTCTTGTCCCTATTTCCCCTTAGCTCAAACCTCATACAATTAGGTAAAAATTTTGAAATTTCAGAAAAATGACTGATTGTGACAGTTAGTCCAGGTGGCATGGAAGAATTCTGCTGACTTTTTTGATGTCAAAATCAAACAATTGAACACAGGTACAACTCACCTTGGCTATCTGGACAAGAAAAAATGCTGTGACATACAAGATAAAGCCAGTAAATGACTAGCCAAGGGCAGAGAGGAAAAAGACTTCAGTCTCCATATTGTTTTTTGCTATTTTTAGTGGAAAAGAATTTGTTGGCATCACTGCAATTATGAAATTTAAAGGTTGTATGTTGCTTAAAGAGGCATCTTTTTGTTGTGATAGGTACCAAATCCAGCTAGGGAAGGGTGACCACCAAGTGTCATCATGCCAGTTATCAGATGGCTGCTGGGAAGTGTGGCTTGCACCAGCTGGATTATGGGAATCCATGCTTTTACTAGCACAGAAATTTAGGAACCATTTGAACATATGAGGTATTGAGCTGACCCAGTGGGAGGAATTTGATTTGTTATCCTGGGGTTGACACACTCATGTTTTCCCTTTATCAAGAGCACTTCACCCCAAAAAAAGTCAATGGGGCTACAAATCTGTGAAGCAAACCTTGTTCTGACAGAGATCTTGCTATATTTCTTTCATAACTTGTCTCTTTCTGATATGATAGTGTGCAGCACTCACCTGGTGACCGAAGCCTTCACAACATCCTTCATTTACGGAATAATGGCAGGAGTTTTATTTGGAGAATAATGGCAGGAGACATTGTTTTTCCCACTTCCAATGTCAAGGCTGGAGTACAAGCTCCCCTCTGCAGAAAAATATACAAGGGTTGCTCTGCAGTGCTATCAGGTGTTGTCAGGAAAGGGTGTCTTGCAGGGATCAGCTGTAATACAGTTAGCCTCATAACCAGCACTGGCCCACTCATGTCTTTTTTGCTGCTTCCAGTGGGGAGAACAAAGACAAGAATGAAAATGCCTCAAAACTTTCACATCCGTAGCACAGGGGACTGAGGGTATTTGTAAAAGGCTGTGTGGGTTTGCTGGAAAATGTGATTTCAACACTTTTGTGTTTCAAAAGTGAGCAAGGAACTTTCCTGAAACACAGAGGATATTTATGTCTTCAAACTACACAAACACATGCACACAAATACACACACAGAGGGAATAAGCTACTGCTGCTGCCAAGCTTTGAGAGCAAACCTTGCTAGCTATTGTGTTTTTATGGCATCTGCAATGGTCATCCTCAGAAACTTCCTCCTTTGATGAAACTGATGACCTAGGCTTGACTCCAGGGCACATGAAAATAATTCCAAATAAGGACCTGTAGCCTGACAAGCTGCTGTGCTCCAGAGATGGATAAACTGACCATGTTTATCAGCAACTTAAATTAAAGGAGGCTTTTTGACTTCATCACTGCTTCCAGCTGCCAAAGCCATACATACACCTCTCTGCACCTCTAACTGTGATTAAGAAGGAGGCAAATCACTGTAAATTGTATTTTCTGCTTCTGGAGATGCTGACAGACAAGGCTTATGTTCCTTAGTTTGCTGAGCACCAGTGGGTCATGAGGGAGCCTTGAGAAACAGCATCTCAAGGATGGAGGACAGGGGTGGAAGAGAAAAAAAGATTCCCAGCAGGCTGTGAGAGCATTTTTTTCTCTGCAGAATTCAGTTAATTCAGATGCGCCTCCCTGTAGGTTCATTCACAGGGATGATGCTCTCACATTATCAGAATTATGGAAAATAAATGAAAATCTTTTTGGCTGACAGTTGTCATTACAGGAAAACAGCACCTCAGCAATTGGTGAATAGATTCTATTAATCATGGCACTACCAGCTGTGACAGCTGACAGGCTTTGTCACTACACAGTCGCAGAGATGATAAAGGGAGGTGTTATTCTGGGCTGAATTCCAGTAAGAAGCAAAAATACTAGAAAGAGTAACTTATAAAAGCACTATTGTCCAGAGAATGGTTGCCTGTAGTTGATACATAAGGATAAGCAAAGGGTTTTTGATTTCTGCAACAACAACAAAAGATTTCACAAAGCAAAATCAAGTAAAGATAAATAAGAACAGGTTAAAGTCCATCTGAATTATCTTGTCAAGGAAATGGAGGAAATTATAAAGGTTCTTTGAGGTGCATAGGTTGAGAGTACTGAGCACAATGTACTTAGTCATGGCAGAACTTAGAGCTATCGCCTTGGTCTCAAAGTGAAACAATTACTGGACTGGAAGAAGTCTTTGACAAAGTTTATGATGAGTACTGCAGGCCTGTGGACATCCTGAGTGCATGGAGGTCCAAATTTTATGTGGTGTTCATTGAACTTTTAATATGCTTATATTACTTCTTATACAGTGTTTTATATTGTACTGAAATAATCAATGTTACACTTCCCAACTTCTCCTTGTCTCCTGCTGGCTGCCAAAACCCACCACTCTTCTTTCCCAGAGCACAGCTGCTCTGATTCTCAGTGTCTTTTGCAGCACACAAAATGTGCAGGGGAATCAACTCAAGCATCTCACAAACTTTCTGCTGCTCAGTTTTATGCAGGATTGTGGTAATAGAGGTCCCCAGGTGAGAAGGACAGACGTCACCAGGGTCTGGATTAAAGAGACACAGTTCACCTGCCTGTTCTTCTGCCCCTCTCTGATTTGGACACAGTCAGGAGTGAGGAATTTGCAGAGGTTGTTGCAGTGCTGTGGTTCTGGTTTGCTCTCTCCTCATAAGTCATCATGATTTCTTGAGATTTTGAGCTTGCTGGTGTGATGCTGGAGGGTTTCCTTGGTGTTCTGGTGTGAGGCAGTTCCTGGGGACTCTGCTGAGCCTAAAGCCTCTTTCATGGTCATGGTGACTGAGGGACAGGTTTCAAAGGGAACCTGGATTCCTTTCTGTCACGTGCTCTTGGTCAGGAAGAAGGTGGGCAAGGACAGGCAGATAAAAAAAATCCCACAAAAGGATTTGGCCTCAGACATCACCCACAGAGAGAGGGACTGCACAAAACAGAAAACAAGAAAATAGAATATACTGTGCTGTGGTCACAAGAAGTTCAGAGGGCTCAAGTTCCCCTGATCTACAGGAAAGGATCACTTCCATGCTACTCTTCTGGTAACACTGACATGTGGAACTGAAGGCAGAGAGGGTCTATTCATCTGTGAAGGTGGAGCTCTTGTCCAAGATATATGCCATATCCAAGTGACTTCTGACTTTTGCAGCTGACTTGAGCAGTATTCAAGGCTTTAGAAGTCTTGAAGAACGGTAGAAGGAAGGATGGAAAGAGAACGGAGATGGAACATGGATTTTGGAGAGGTAGAATGTGCAGAACCAGCTTAATCCTGGCTCTGATCAGTGATTTCTCAACTCTAACCTGTTCAAGGTGTACATATCTGAAAATTGGCTATGTTATTTCTGAGATGATATGGGAGCAGTGGCTGCTTGAATGAATAAGTACTCAATAGTAAGAGGCATTCAGAGTCATTTGTGAGCCAGTGGAGTCTTCCCACACATTGTGGTTGAGCAATTTTCTAGGTACACATCTGAAAGCTCAAATCTAGATGGACTCAATAAAAACCCCATTGAATACGAGATTCATTTTATTGAATACTCAATAAAAACCCACATTGAATGTGAGATGGGAATTCCTGATGAAAGGACTAGGGGGTGAGCAGAGAAATATTAGAAGACCACAAAGGCAGGGACTGATAATGAGAAGTACTTCTTAAACCTAGGGGAAGGTGATACTAGAGAGGCTGTAAATTAGAGAAACAAAAATGTTATGTACATGGGACTGGAAATGGAGAGAACTGCTTGTAAGCAAAAACCCAGCTCTTGTCTGGTGTAGCAGAACAAAGCCTAGTGAAGACAACAGTGTTATCCAAGCACCAGGAGACTTCACTGTGCTGAAAAACACTGGTGCAAGAACAAGTGTTTCTACATTGGACATAATCTCAGGCAACAAGAGAAAATAAAAACACCAGAGAAATGAGACCCTGAAAGAAATCTTCCAGCATCCACACTCCTAGTTTAAAAGAGGAGTCTGAGAGATTACATACCACAACCCCCAGGAAGGGCTCAGACCCACAGTGAATGCTCCACCAAGCTCTAGGGAATGCTGCCAGCCTCGTTAGGCAATTGCAGATGTTCACAGAGCCACATCCACAGATTTCTCTAGAAGGGAGGAAATGAGAGCATAAGAGCAGAAAAGGAGGAAGATGACATGTCTGGAGGAAATCCCATGAACAGCCTGACCTAGCCACTGCCTACTCCCTCCCTGATGCTATCCAGAAACTGAATCCCACATTTCAAGTGCCATCTGCCTTCTCAGTGTCTATGCTAGTCACTCCCAGTCTCCTTATCTCCGTCCATCAATTTGCTAATCTCTTCCAGGAAGGCTGATAAACCATCCTTCCCACTCCTGCCCTTGGGTCTCTGCTCTCATCCATCACACACCCAGAAACACAACATCCTTTCCTATATGGACCTTTTATCCTCACCATATGCACAAAAGCACACATCATCCCTTTGAGTCCAGTTATCTCACTCCTCCAGCAAAGTTTTCTGATGATGGCACAGACTCAAATTACCCACAGCTTTGAAGGTGAGTTCCCAAAGTTCAAAAAGTCTCTGAAATCCAAAAACCAGGCTCATTTTCTTTCTTTCTATTCCTACAAAATTATTTAATATTTTAAAATATTAGAAGTCTAGAAATGAAAGGATTGTCAGAAGATCTCAACCATCCACCAATTCTCATCAGGGTGACTTCTCTCTTTCTCAGGCTGGCTTCCCAAGTTGCAGCAACCTCTTGAACTTCCCCTTTTGGGATCCTACAAAAGGTCTCTGTGTCACTGGGAAGGTCTGGCACCATCTCTGCTCCTCCCAGCAGCCTGACAGCATCCTTTGATGAAAAACAAGTGGTTTTTGAGCTACTGACCATTGCTCTTAAGATCAGGAGCAAACTTTTATCCTCAAAAGGCTTCCTCCTGGATGCTGGTCTGCATTTTGCATGCTGGATGCTGTTCTGGTCCTCATATTCCTGGTCCTCACAGCTCAGAAATGACCCATTTAAATGGGAAAGAACAAAGACCATCAAAAATTTTAGGAAAAAGAAACCAGGACACTGCCACCCCAAAGAGCAATGACTAGGGTGGGATAAGATTGAGATCTTCAGTGTCTCCACTGCCAGAAGGACAAGCACTTAAGCATCTCTTTTAAAAAAAATAATGGAGGATGTCAAATTAATTAGTTGGAATCATGTGCAAAATAAAAGAAGATAGGTGATGTTCTAAAAGAACTTGTAAATCCATGGATTTCCAAGCACAAAGGGGGATAGGAAACAGATAGTTTAGACCTATTAGAGAGTAATCATGGAGTCAAGAACAGCCCTCTAGTTAAAAATCACCAGCAGTACAAAGAGCATCAGAAGGAAACATCATTAAGTTTACCTTGCTCTTACTCTTCTCTGGACAGCTGCTCTGGACAGTAACCACTCTTGAAGGCAAGGTTTGTGGTCTGAAACCAGTCACACGTCTCACAGAAAGCTCCTGGGCAAGAACTGTGAGAACATTGGTAGAATTCACCCACCTGCTTCCAGCATGCAGCTCTCACTTCCCTCCTTGCTGCTGGAATTTGGTGTCACTGCATTCTGCTGATGATTCTTGGATGGGACAGCAGGCCACTCACCACTCCCTGTCATCTTTGCCACAGTGTTCTTGGAACAGTCTTTTCCAGCTCAAGGCAGCCATTTCCACCCCAGGTACACCAGCATCTTCATAAAATAAATATTCTAAATATTGTTTATTTATTCTTACAGTGTATGTCCTATATCCAGCTGTTATTTTGAGGAATGTTCACAGTAAAGACATTCATGTGCACACCACAGTATTGTTGCCAGCAGAAGCCTGAGTGTTTGTAGCTTGGATCTGCAAGGCTTTTCAGGCAGAAAGGAAAACTTCAAAGCATCACAATTACTGTAAAGTCTAGAAGTGAAGCAAGATGGGACAACAATTTTAGGCAAATATTACAAAGCAATGCTTGTGGAAACTGATGCTAGGATTAAAAATCTCTCAAGCTTGGATGGCAAGAGAAGTGCTGGACTACTGGATAAGCAATGCCTTCAGCAGAGTTCTGGTTCTGGGCTCTGTTGTAAAAGCCAGACCTCTTGTCCTTCCAGGCCTCCTCTCCATGGTTACAGGCAGCACTTTTTTCCTTTGAGTTGCTCTGTACTGGTCTCTCTCTACTGCAGCACTTGCTGAAGCAAAGACAAGCAGGAATTCTGATGAGTGAAAAACCTGTGAACCACCTGAGCAGTTATTGAATTGGGGCTTTAAAGTTATGCTTTGAACTACACACCTTGTAGGAGATGCCATCAACCTCAGCAACTTCCCCATGACAAAGTCAGGACTTTGAGTTGTACTTGAGTTAGCTGAGCTACTCATGTAAGAATTGTAGAACCACAGAATCATTTAAGTTGGAAAAGATCTCTAAGATCGTGAAGTCCGACCATTAACCCAGCATTGCCAACTCCACCATTAAACCATGTTCCCAAGGGCCAAATCTTTTAAATACCTCCAGGGATGTTTGCTCCACCATGTCCCTGGATAGCCTCTTCCAGGGCTTGATAACCCTTTCAGTAACTAAATTTTTTTTTAGTATCCAACCTAGACCTTCCCTGGGGCAACTCGATGCCATTCCCTTGTTACTTGTTACCCCGGAGTAGACACCAGCCCCTACTTATCTACACCCTCCTTTCAGGTCATTGTAGAGAGCATAAGGTCCTCCTGGAGCCTCCTTTTGTCCAGGATAAACACCCCCAGCTTCCTCAGCTGCTCCTCACAGGACTCATTCTCCAGGCCCTTCCCCAGCTCCACTCCAATACCTCAGGGTCTTTCTTGCAGTGAAGGGACCCGAAACTCAACCCAGGATTTGAGGTGTGACCTCACCAGTGCCCAGCACAGAGGGGCAGTCACTTCCCTAGCCCTGCTGGCCACACCATTGCTGACGATGACATTCAGGATGTCCTTGGCCACCTGGGCACAGCTCGGCTCATGTTTAGCTGCTGTGGACCAGCACCCCCAGAGTCTTTTCCTCCCAGCAGCTTTCCAGCCCCTCTGTCCCAGCCTGAGGCACTGCCTGGGGTTGTTGTGAGCCAGAGATGGGACCTTGGCCTTGTTGAACCTCACACAATTGGCCTCAGCCCATGGATCCAGCCTGTGCAGATCCCTCTGCAGAGCCTTGCTGCCCTCCAGCAGATCCACACTCTCACCCAACTTGGTGCTATCTCCAAACTGGCTGAGGGTGCTCTCAATTCCCTCATCCAGATCATCAGTAAACAGGTCTGAGCCCAACACTGAGCCCTGGGGGACACCTCTGGTGACCTGCCACCAGCTGGATGCAGCACCATTCACCACCTGGGCTTGGTCATCCAGGCAGTTTTCACCCAGTGAACACTGCACCCATGAGCAGCCAGTTTCTTCCAGGATGCTGTGGGAGATAGTATCAAAGGCTTTGCTGGAGTCCAAGTAGACACATTCCCAGCCTTTCCCTCACCCACTACATGGTCACCTTGTCCCAGAAGGAGGTCAGGAGACTCAAGCAGGACCTGCCTTTCACAAACCCATGCTGGCTGGGCCTGATCCCTTGGTTTCCTGTGCTTGTCCATGATAGCACTCAGGATGATCTGCTCCATGACCTTCCACAGCACTGAGGTCAGGCTGCCAGCCTGCAGTTCCCTGGATCTTTCTTTTGGCCCTGCTTGTAGATGGGAATTGTTTTTGCCAACCTTCAGTCAGCTGGAACCTCCCTGCTGAGCCAGGGCTGCTGGTAAATGATGGGAAGGGGTCTGGTGAGCACCTTCCCCAGCTCCCTCAGTGCCCTTGGGTGGATCCCATCTGGCCCACAGACCTGTGTGCATCTCAGTGGTGCAGCAGGTCACTGACCATTTCCCTTTGGATCATGGGGGCTTTGTTCTGCTCCCCATCCCTGTTCTCCAGCTCACAGGGCTGTGTACCCCAAGAACAACTGGTGTTACAGACTGAGACAAAGAAGGCATAAACCACCTCAGCCTTTCTTATCCTTTGTTGCTGTGTTTCCACCATGTCCAGTAATGGATATAAATTCTCCTTAGCCCTCTGTTTGTTGCTGATGTGTTTACAGAAACTGTTTTATAAGGCAGAAGCCATATTAAGTTCTAGTTGGGCTCTGGTCCTTTCAATGTTCCCCCTGCATAATACCACAAGTCCTTGTTATCATCCCAAGTTGCCCCTTCTTCCAGAGTTCTCCTTTCTCCTCCAAGTTCTAACCCAAGCTCTCTGTTCTTTCAGACTGGTCTTTCTTCCCTGCTGGCTCATCTTTCGGCACAGGGAGATGCTCTGCTCCCGTGCCCTTGTGCCTTAAGATTTACTTCTTGAAGAATATGCAATGTTCCCCAATTCCTTTGCTCTTCAGGACTGCCTCCCAAGTGACTCTGTTGCAAAGCATATGCTAACCAAGGAAAAAATGGCATTTCAGATCACAGAAATTCAGAGACCCATGCTATCATGAAATATGAGACTCTGAGTTATCTGACCTTGTCTGCTGGAAATTGGCAGAATCCCCAAAAAACGAGGAGGGGGAGTAGTTTACTTGACATCAAGAAGGCTTATTCTTTCATCTCTTGTGCATACCATCTACAGAGTATTAATGTTCATAAGAGGTTGAAAGTTATGAATCAAATTTGGTATATAATTATTTTTCCTCATCTGTTATCTGCAAAGTATCCAAGTGCCTTGTCTGAGTCTTTCCATTCAGCACCTTCAGGAGACTACCCTGAGTACAAAGGAAATGCGACTTAAAGGCCAGACAGGAGAAAAAAAGCATGCTTTTCCATGATGTCTCAGAGTATTATCAGAAGCCAAGGACTTCAGGGAAAGATGTCCCAGACAGAGGCACTGATGGAGGAGGGGGAAACTGACTCTTACTCCTTGCTAGGCATCTAAAGCACTAAAGAAATTAATGTACTAAACCTAAATAATTTCCAAATATGAAGCAGTGGTTCTGCCCTCTGTGGTTTAGCAAACCAAATCACAGTTAACACTCTAACACACAAGTCCAAGTGCTGCTAAAAGAGTTTATTAAAGACCATACTAACAGTTCTCATAACAATGGCACATACAATGATTCAAAATCATGACAAATAGTGTGGAGTTTTGAAGAGCATTATTATAACACACCATGGACAAGAACAAAGCAGATGTGCTGTCTCAGAACTCTACAAGCAGGCCCATGAAATACAGGATTCACATCACACAGCTACGTAAGTGTCAGAGAAAATAGAAAGGAAAAAAAAAAAAGTCATTCAATATGCAGTCCTTGAATTTATTGACAGTATTACAGTACTTTATGGGCAAGGACTGGCTTGTTCCAGCTGCACTTTCCAGAGCACAAGGGCAGCTGGAAAAGCAAAAATATCCCCAATAAAAACCCTCCAACAAACATGCCTCAGGTGCAATCACCACTCCAGACCTTCCTGCTTACGAATTTTCAGTCAGAAATTCTGACCTCCCTGCAATTACTTTGCTCAGGACAGTGTTTTGTTTTTTAAGAAAACAAAAGCAGGATGCTTCTTTAAGACAGTGCAAAAATATTTCAATGGTATTGTCAATGGTATTATAAGATTAATGACAATCAGCATGGATCAGCCACAGCACGGCCAACAGCATCTCCAAGATCAGAAGCAAATGGACGTGCTGCCCCTTGACCAGCACTCCAGACTGAGGGCTTGCAGAGGGGAGGTGTGTTCCTCTCTCCCAAACAAACCATCATTTCTGGGTTCATAGTGAGGAATGGTCTTAGCTACTCCAGGGTAATAAAATGCTACAGAAAGCCTGCAATATTTATTAAATTATCCGATCCTCTGTCAAACACTAACAAAAGAATATTGAAGTGGAAAAAGCACATAGCAGCCATGTGATTTGTAATGGCTCTAACTCTACGATTCTAACGCTGATCCCATCCTGACTGTGTCAGTCACGGCAGCCCGAGCGTGCCTTACGGAGCTGAGCAGCTTACAGCACCCCCACGGCCATCAGGGACTCCCAGCAGCACGTGGGGATTTGTATTCTCCGAGACACACCAGCCAATAATTACAGCTGCAGCCTGCTCCTGGTGCGCTGCCCTTGCAGCTTTTGGCTACGAGATCTCAGGCCCCACCCCAGGCTTGTGGCCCTGGTCTCTCCCGTGCTCACAGCAGCACACCTGTGGACATACATTCATTTGGTGTGCATCTTCAGAGCCTTCTGCAACCTCTTCTTTAAACAGATGTTGAGGTGTCTGTATGTCACGTTGGCATAATCTGTGTCAGAAGATCCCCAGGCAGCTCCACAGTACGTGAATTCAATGAGAGAGAACTGTGCTTTGTCAACCCCCCCACCCTCCCAAAAATCATCTCCTCCCAATTTCCACACAGTTGTGTTTGCATCGTAGTGTGATTACGCAGAACCTTTTTAATGCCTGCCAAATTCAGAGGATAAAATCACAGTGCTGCATATCAACAAAACCCAGCAATTCCAGCCTCCAATATAAAATAATTTATATACACAAAGCAGAATTTACATGTTAAATAAGAAGAGATTGTCTCATTCTCTACGGTGTCTTACCCAGCTACTAAAAAATAAATAATTCACATCAGATTGATGGATTTGTTTCCTATACAGCACACGTGCGCTATTGGAGCTGACAAAGACAACATGAAAAAAACTTTTTGCAATTAATAAAAGAATTGTTGAACACTTGCACATATTGGCACAAGGCAGAAGAGGAAAGGGAACATTACACAGCTCAGCTCAGGTGCCTTCCTCTGTGGAGCGGGACTCAGATTTCAGCTTCACAAATTCCTTGGCAACTTCATCATTGGTTCTCTGAGAGAGAATCCTCAGGATTGTGAGTCCAGTCTCATCCATGTGAATCCTACGCCCGAGGGGGCACCAGCAAGCACAGCTTCCTTTGTCTGCTATGTCTCTGAGCTGCATCACTGCTATCCCCAGAACCCGGTCCTCCCGGGCAAAGCAGTAATCCTTCACACAGACTTGGAGCTCGTAGGCATCAGGGCCATCTTCATTCCCCAGGATGCTGAAAAACACACACAAGTTGTTCACTTACCAGTTGTTCTGGACTGCAAAAACAAAGGTGCCAGTAGCTGACTGGAGGGCTCTGATATGTCACAAGAGAACTCCTCTCTAAAGAAAATGCTGGTCAGAAAGAGAGAAGTAAAGCCAGCAGCGTGTGGGTGTTTTTGCCGATTTATAGCAGATAAAGAAAACCTGAAGAAGAAAAAACAAGCAACCCCTTTCAAGCTGCCTTTGCAACTTGTGTGTGTTAAACTGTGAAATGAGAGGAGCAGGAAACATTAAAGCCATGCTAATAGATTTTCAACTCAGATGACTTTAAACACTTCTGCTTCTGCTAAGGGTGGCTTCATTTCAGAATTACTATTTTAATTAGATTAAGTCTTTGTTAAAGATTCAGGATCTTCCACCAATGTGAAAGCTAATAAAAATAAATACCCAACCCTTCTGATGTTTCTGAAATTGAAAGAATAAAAGGAACAGAATCTCTTCACTTAGAGGAAGCCTGCTTTTTCTCAGAGAACAGAACAATTATATGAATACTCCCTTCTCTCCCAGACGTTTACAGCCTTTTGCTGGTCAGTTCTCCTCATCTCATTTTTATATGTACAGCTGAGAGAGCTCAAGCCTGCAGCTCCCTCTGTTAAGCTCCTAAGAAGGAATATGTCCTTGTAATAATGAAAGAAAATGAAATAAGAAGAGATCAATACTCGATGCTGAGAAACACAGCAATTGCATAGCAGTGCAACTTGCAATCAATTCCAAGGTTTGTATCCTTGGAAACAAGTTCCGAAAGCATGTCCCACAGGTCAAGTTGGGATAAAAACATACATATTAAGAAATAAATAAAAATGAACTTTTAGCCTCAGCTGTACCAATAAAAAAATACAAAGTTCATTAAAATGACAGAGCACAGTAAAACGTGTTCATAGGACACACAGCATTTCAGAAGGTAGCCAAAGCACACTGCTGGTATAGAACAAACTTCCAAGTCCCACCCACAGCAAAAACTTCCATCATCCAGCTTTTCTGGCAAGATACCAAAGACAGGACCAAGCTAGTGGTTTGTGTACTCTTCCTGGCCCTGAGCAGGTTGTTTGGAGACACCACAAAATCCTATCTGTCCCTCTGCATCTGCACTTGCTATGCCAGATCCTCAGGGTATTTTTCACACTTACAAGTGAAAGGTTTCATTGTATTTTGGAGCCCAGTTGTTGCTCTTTGACTTGGTTGTGAACTTCCTCTTCTTGTCACTCTGGTGGGGCCCAATCATGGTGACTTCAACAAATGGACGGAACATGCCAGACGTCTGCCACTTCAGGTCGTTGGCTGCCACAACTGGAAAAGAGAGTCACAACCTGGTTTACAGCAAATACTCCTTTGTACTCATTGCTCTGGACATCCTTCAGCTCTGCCCTGCTTTTAATTTCTTGTTTCTAATTCAAAACATGACAGTGTCACAACACACATGGGCAGGACTTTTTTGGAATGCAAGGATATGCTTTGTTGATCTAGATTAAGTTCTGTGAAGGGACTTCAATATTTGGGACAGTATGTAACTTCTGCCATACAGATTGTCAAGAAATAAGCCCAAGAAAACAGGCATTCCTCCAGCTCTGGGCAGGCTGCCCTGACAGTTCCATGCTTACATCACCATTATGTGTGGGCTAAGAAAAAAAAGGGGCATTTTGGAGGCCAATATTAAAGTCTCTGTTGAAAAGGAAAACGAGACTGCAGGTAAGACAAAGCCAATGAGCTGGGGGTGGTTCCAGGATCTACCATTATTAGCTTTTGATTCTCATTCTGTCTCAGGTCACTGCAGGGAACAGACTGAAACAGAGGAAATAGCTCTGAAAATCAGCTTTTGCACTTCAGTGTAGATTTGACCAGAAGAGAGGCCTGAAGAACTGTTTATAAAAATCTTCAGAGGAAATGGATGTAGTTAAGTATGCTGTATTCAAGCAAAGGAGATGAAAGAGGAAAAGGAACCCTGGGATGAATCACTGCTTTGGTTATTTCCAGAGTGGCTGTTCAGGGATCAGCATGGCCTTCGGGATGGGGGAGAGGAGCCTCTGAACTCTCACTGGCTCTGTGATCTCTGGGTGTACACTGAGCAGTTTCACAAGATCAGCCTGCCCCGTTCTCTACAGCACAGACTAAACTGTGGCGCCTGGCAAGAGCCATCATCTGATTTTTGTTTACTTGCATATATTGCTGCCAATAAACAACCGGGCTGTGCACTGCCATGTCACCAGCTGGACAAGCTCATTTGCTGTTTCTCTACGTGTCCCTGATGTGAAACAGAGAAAACAATTCTGGCCTGAGATCCCACAAGCCAACACAGAAATATCCTGACTGCCAGCTGGAGATTTGCCTTGGCAAGCCTGAGCAGCAGCACGTGGTTTGCCATACCTTTCACCGTGACCTTATGCTCCCCAGTCCCTGGGTGGGTGTACAGGTCGATCTGGATGGACACTTCTCCCACAGGATCATCCACGCCAGAGCCTGTTGGAAGAAAATGGACACCGCCCCATGCACACATGGATTACTGGTCATTGGCACAAGTCTTTGTGGCCTCAGGAAGACAATGTGGTGTTTTCACAGCACACCTCCCAAAGCCAGCTTTTCAGTCAGCACTAAGAATGTCACGGTAGTGCAAGATCACATCAGGCTCACATGCCCAACACATAAACACCAACACTTTTTCTACTCCACTGAAGACTGCTTCCTATTGAGAACAGCAGTGAAGATTTTAAAGGAATTTAGAAGACCTAACGCTCAACAGTGGATCTTCACAGGCAGCAAGGATTTTCAGAGGTTCCTGCCAAGCTACTGTGTATACATGCAGGCATTCCAGTGGGGGGCATTTGCATTCCTGTCTGCTCAGGGAAGAAGGAAGGACAAAAAAAAAAAAAACCCAACAACAAAAGAAAAAGGAGGAGAGGACATCACACAACAGAGAGGAAATATAGAGAAAAAATATATAGGTGTTAGTGATTTGCAGAGCCATAGTGCAGTCTCACCCTCCAAGAACCTTTCTGCATGCTGTACATCACCTAAAAGTTGTAATCCTGACTGTTTATCTGCTTCCCTTTGGAGGATGATGAGAGCCCCTTCTTTGTTGTGCATCAAAAATGATTAGAGAGAAGTACTCAATTTGCATACTTATTTCCCTTTATCAATTAGCCAGGGAGAAAACAAGATGCAGCTTCAGAAGGAAAAGATAACATGTTCATAAAAGAGGGGGATCTCATGAATCTTAAATTCATATATTATGATTTTTTTCAACTTTTAAACTTTTAATCATAATTATCATCATGTAATATGTGGAAATGACATTTTTCTGGGTAATAAAATTAAGATGTCAAGTAAATTACAGAAAATGAGTGTTTGTAAAATGAAAATCAAGTTTTGATAAGAGAATGAGATTGATTTGACTTTCTCTTTGATAACTGCCTGACCTCAGTTTGACAATTAGCAATGCTATTGTAATCAAGACACCTAGAGGGTAATTGAGTAGCTATGAATAGCAGTTATTTTGTCAAATTTGAGGGTAAGATACATTATTAAGTGAAAAACTGGTCTGTTTGAAATTCTAGATTAGGAGTTTGAAGGATATCATTACACAAACATTTGGATTAGACTGATCTAACAAGTCAGCTTTCACAGGAATGGTGTGCAGGCAGCAAAAACACACTTAAAAACCAAGAGGTTGAGTGCTAACCTGTGCAATTCTCTGAGGAAAATTACATGCCATAGAACTGTAGGCAGTGAAAGTCACATTAATATACCAGTAAAAGTATCGGAGCAACTAAAACAGAACCTCAAATTATTACCTCAGGGTAGGTTCTCATTCTTGACCTGAGTACATTAAACAATCTTTAGGCTGTAACAAATGTGGTCTTGAATGTACCATTTCCTTCCCGCTTAGGAAAGCAATACTGCTTTTTTTTCTGTGTGTAAGCTCAGAGCTTTAAAACTGGTAGGCTTAATTATTGACCTGATCCATCAGATGGTGTGGGTCTGTCACTCACACTGTTGGCATTTCCCACAGGAAAAGGCAGAATTACCAACAGTTTGTAATGGCCACATCCATAGAAACATCAGCCACCAAACATTCAGCTCTTTATTGATCTTTACTGTCACTAGTAGGTTATAGAAGAGATGCTGATGCCTCAGAAGAATGACAGCAGAATCATTCCATTACCTTTGAAGAAGACAAAACTCATATTATAGTTTTTTTCCTACTTTCATTCTTGTCTTTTCATATAAAAATCTTGTTCTATGAAGTGAAATTTACAGAGACAAAAAACTAAAGATGGCAAACAAAAATATTCTGAGCATGTACAATTATGTGCATACACATACTTGTACATTTAGTGACAAGCAGATTTAATTCTTGACATGAAAGCCTCATTGGTATTGCAATGCTGAAAGGTGAAACTGCAGAACTGAGCTCGTGCAATGAGTTATAGATGTGTTTCACCTGAGATATTAAAAGACTCTGGACAGCAAAAAACAAATTAAGAGATGAAACACTGCAAGATTTAATATTTAGGGGTCTCCTGGGCATCCAGACCTTTAGATAACCCCCCTTCAAGCCAGATGGTTCAAGCTTGGCCATAACCTTGAGTGCATATCCAACATTCCCATGTATTACAGTAGCCCTTCTCAACAGACCACACACATGCAAGCCCACGATTTCACACACACACCCATGGTAAAGGGTAGGGGAACAAGTCTGAAGCATCTCCCAAAACCCAGTCCATTTTCAAGACAGCTTTCACATCCCATGAATAAATCTCAAGCTTGGGAATAGGCTCTCAGGCAAGGTACAGACTTCTAAACCACACAACCTGTGGCTCAGTCTGTGGGATGCAAGCATTTGGTGGAAGTTCACTTCTACAAGGGAACTCTACAGGGAATAGGACTCCGGAAAAGGTTTCTGAGCATGGGCAAGATGACTTCAAAAGCAAGGCAGCTGGGTAATGTTGTTATGGTAACAACATTAATCTTGAACATACCCTTATCAGGAAGAATGTCCTCATTAGCGGTAAACCTTATACCTTTCCCATCATGCACTGAGACATGAATTCAAAAGGCAAGAAAGCAAGCAGGATAAAGAGAGAAGAGTATGAATTACAACACAATTAGCAACGTCACTTAAACACAAGGCAAATATTCTAGCTCTTAACAGACAAAATATCCTCCTAGATCATCTGCATCAGCATTTGCAGAGCAAGGCTGTCAAGTAAGGCACAGTCTGGGTTAAAACAAAATAGAATTTGTGCTGGCGTAACTAAACTGCAGTCCTTATCCAAATCTGCAGGACAAACATTTAGTAGCATGGTGCCATAGAAGCCTACTATTCATCAATGAAATGAAAGCAGTAGGTACCTCACAAACTGGAAGGTGCAACCACTGAGCAGAGAAGTAAGAGGAGCAAACAGCATTTAAATGATACTGCAGGAAGCCATGACCTCCCATGAGCTTGTGACACTTATGCAAAGGGAAACCCCAGTCACAGCTCTTGTAAGCAGATGTCAGCTATAAACAGTGGTGCTGTCCCTTCTGTCCCTCCAACCTGTGTGCAGCTCTCCAACTCCAAACCCATCTACCAGTCATGGTTAATGAGAAAGGTAAGGAAGTAATAAATATCCCTATTCAGTCCCAGTCCTGTGAAGGAGTCACAGAATCACAGAAACTGCAGAGCTGTAAGTGACCCACAAGGGTAATTGAATCCAGCTCCTGGCCCTGCACAGGACCATCCTAAGAGTCACACCTTCTGCCTGAGAGTGTTTTCCAAACATTTCTTGAACTCAGGCTTGGTGCTGTGACCGCTTCCCTGAGAACTCTGTTCCACTGCCCAACCACCTCCTGGGGAAGAACTTTTTCCTGATATCCAGCCTTAACATCTCCTGACACAACTTCAGGCTGTTCCCTCAGCCTGAAGGTCCTGTCACTGGGGAGAACAGAGAAGAGATTAGAGTCATGATTTTCTCAGAGATATCCCAGCACTGATTCTGCAGATATTAGGTGGCATAGTTCAAATCCTTTATTCCCCAAACAGGGTCCAAAATTCTCAAACTTACTAATGTACAAGATACTGATTTGGACCAGTGGCCTAGCATGCCCAGTACTTGTTCCCTACAGTGGCTTAGACTAAGTCACAAGGAATGTCATCAGCTTTGAGATTTAGCTGATGACCTTGTAACATGTGCATATGATACTCTAAAGTCACAGCTTTATTCTTTCTAAGCTTCTTAAAAAACCCAAAAATATCCATGCACCCACCTCTGTGGCAGCCCTGCATATTCCTGCTTCTGAAAGGTAATGACAGTGTTCCATTATCTTTGTTTTTCTGCTAAACACTTGCCCTTAGTGAAGTTTTACAGTCAAATCATGCATTGCAAGAAGCCACTTTCTCATATCAGCTTTGAATTTTTCACTTTTATGACTTCAATGGACTTTTCTTTCTCCAATTTTAAGTACTCCTGACTGTAGTACAGACTGCAGAACATCAGCGCTGCACACTTTCTTGTATCTTAGCATGACAATTTAACAGTATCCACATAAAAAATAGCTTCAATTAATTCATAGTTTGGATCTAAAAAGGGAAATATGTGCACAGAACAGCGAAGATTGTAAGCACTCAAGTTCCCCATTAAAAGATGGTCTGTGTAAGTGATGGCAACGGACAGGTTCCTGGAGTCCCTAGTGGCTGTAGCAGTCTTTGACCTGTCTGGCCACTGGATGTCATTGTTGCTCTGCTGGGACACAGCTACAGGACCATTTTCTCAAAGGTACTGATTTGTTATTTAATTTCAATGTTTTAAAGTAGTATGTTCCAACATAAGGTAGAATGTGCTGCTCTATCACAGAATCACAAAGCCATCATGGCTGGAAGAGACCTGAGAGGGCATCTAGTCCAACTGGTAATCCAGCACCACCAAATTCATCCCTAAACTATCTCCCCAAATGCCACATTCAGACACCTCTTGTATACTTCTCCAAGGCCTCCCTGGGCAACTTATTCCAATGTCTAGCCACTTTTTAAATGAAAAAAAAAAAAAAAATTCTTATACCTAACCTGAACCTCCCCTGGCACAACTTCAGGCTCGTTCCTCTCATCCTTTCACTTGAGACACAGCAAAAGAGACCAACTTGCACCTCTCAACCTCCTTCTAGGTATTTCTAGGTCCCCTCTGAGCCTCTCCTTCAGATGATTCAACCCACCAAAACTAAACCAAACTTTTCTCTTTAGAAACAAACCCTGATTTTCTCACAAAATCTCTGAACTCTCTACACTGCTAGGGGAATGCCAGTATCAAGTATCAAAGTACCACATACTTTCTCTTGTGTCATTTGCACTCAAATCCCCTTGATCCTGGGGCTCAGTGTGGTGACATGCTGGCAGAGTACAGTCTGTGTCTAGTACAGTCTATGGGGTTGCCAGCACTCTGAGGTTTGGAAGGATTGAAAGAAAAAGGATCCCATGCAAAAAGATTGCAGAGGGACATGCCATGGATGACTTTGCTGCTGGGATGAAGTAGCTTAATACAAGGTTTTTAATTAAACAACCTGAAATCACAAAAATACCAATTTTTATTTAGACCCAATCCTTAGTAGCATCTGTCTCCTCTTACTGAGAATAGTGGCATTCACAGCCAGCCAGTGAAAATCCTTGACTAGAGACCAAATTATTCTGTACAATAATATGGAGATGCTCACATGAAAGCAATGAAATTAACTGTTCACCCCTCCAAATTCAATGAAACAGCACCACTAAGCCATAAGGCTTCTCAGAGAGTCACCAAACAGTTTGGTGACCCATCCCAGCAGCTTATTAATATATTGTGGTGATCTGTAATCATCTAGCTCCCACATACCCTGTACTGGCTGCAGACAAAACAGTGCATTTGTTGCACTCCTGAGAGACTTCTCCCTTTACAGGCAGCCTAAAGCTCCATGACTCATCACACTGCTGTCACTCAGCCTTTAGTGAGGGTCACACTGCCAGAAGCTGGCCTGTGACACAGGCACTGACTGGTTTCTGCAGTGGAGTCTTGCTGAAATGGTGCCTCACACCACCACACAAGCCTCAGTACAGTAATTTCAAATTTTGCTTAAGCCACCCACCCACATTAATTCATGAAACGTGACTGGTAAGTGAGGATTGCAGAGGGAAAAAAGACCACGAACACCCCAGGCCTTATGTTTCACATATTTCTACTCTCTCCAAATGTAGTCATGGAGTGGCAAATAATCCCCTTTCCCTCTTTCCCACTTTCAAAGGCTCCGAACTGTCACACTTTCAGAAATGTTACTGCCAAAAGCACTCTACAAATTGGCAGTACAAGGGAGAGAAATTATGAGTAGAGCCAAGAGCTCCATTGAACCCTGCCAATACCAAAGAGCCTTACCCTGAGCTGTCT